>JAWPHD010010087.1:0-97360 GCA_037043455.1 Cyrtodaria siliqua | reverse complement strand
TATTTATTGATCTGAGATCGTTTTGATATTCAATATCCTGTGACTGTATGTACTATCTGTATCAGTAAGGCCACATAAAAAAATATGTGTGGTTCAAGTAACCCGACCGACCCTATTTTTTTTAAAGGGCCGACCCTAAAACTTCTTATGCAAAAATTAAAAAAAAATAAAAATAAAAAAAAATAAAAAAAAAATAATAAAAATAAAATTAAACAAAAATTTAAAATTAAAAAATATTTAAAAAAAAAAAATAAAAAAAAAAATAAAAAAATCTAAATTAAAAAAAATATAAAATAAATAGGGGTCATCTACTGGTCATGACCAACCATCCTTCCAAGTTTGAGGACCCTAGGTCCAACCATTCTCTAGTTATTGATCGGACATAGTTTCACCGCAACCTTGACCTTTGACCTAGTGACCCCAACCATCCTTCCAAGTTTGAGGACCCTAGGTCCAACCATTCTCTAGTTATTGATTGGTCATCGTTTCACCGCAACATTGACCTTTGACCCCAAAATCAATAGGGGTCATCTACTTGTCATGACCAACCATCCTTCCAAGTTTGAGGACCCTAGGTCCAACCGTTCTCTAGTTATTGATCGGACATCGTATTAATAGTCAAGGTCACCATGACCTTGACCTTTGACCTAGTGACCCCTCTACTTGTCATGACTAACCGTCGTTCCAAGTTTGAGGACCCTAGGTCCAACCGTTCTCTAGATATTGATCGGACATCGTTTTGATAGTCAAGGTCACTGCGACCTTGACCTTTGACCTAGCGACCCCAAAATCAATAGGGGTCATCTACATGTCATGACCAACCATCCTTCCAAGTTCGAGGACCGTAGGTCCAACCATTCTCTAGTTATTGATCGGACATCGTTTGTGACACAGACAGACCTACGGCCTTGACCTTTGACCTAGTGACCCCAAAATCAATAGGGGTCATCTACTTGTCATGACCAACCATCCTTCCAAGTTTGAGGACCGTAGGTCCAACCGTTCTCTAGTTATTGATCGGACATCGTTTGTGACACAGACAGACCTACGGCCTTGACCTTTGACCTAGTGACCCTAAAATTAATAGGGGTCATCTACTTGTCATGACCAACCATCCTTCCAAGTTTGAGGACCCTAGGTCCAACCGTTCTCTAGTTATTGATCGGACATCATTTTGATAGTCAATGCCACCGCAACATTGACCTTTGACCTAGTGACCCCAAAATCAATAGGGGTCATCTACTTGTCATGACCAGCCATCCTTCCAAGTTTGAGGACCCTAGGTCCAACCGTTCTGTAGTTATTGATCGGACATCGTTTTGATAGTCAATGTCACCGCAACATTGACCTTTGACCTAGTGACCACAAAATCAATAGGGGTCATCTACTTGTCATGACCAACCATCCTTCCAAGTTTGAGGACCCTAGGTCCAACCGTTCTGTAGTTATTGATCGGACATCGTTTTGATAGTCAATGCCACCGCAACATTGACCTTTGACCTAGTGACCCCAAAATCAATAGGGGTCATCTACTTGTCATGACCAACCATCCTTCCAAGTTTGAGGACCCTAGGTCCAACCATTCTGTAGTTATTGATCGGACATCGTTTTGATAGTCAATGTCACCGCAACATTGACCTTTGACCTAGTGACCCCAAAATCAATAGGGGTCATCTACTTGTCATGACCAACCATCCTTCCAAGTTTGAGGACCCTAGGTCCAACCATTCTGTAGTTATTGATCGGACATCGTTTTGATAGTCAATGCCACCGCAACATTGACCTTTGACCTAGTGACCCCAAAATCAATAGGGGTCATCTACTTGTCATGACCAACCATCCTTCCAAGTTTGAGGACCCTAGGTCCAACCATTCTCTAGTTATTGATCGGACATCGTTTTGATAGTCAATGTCACCGCAACATTGACCTTTGACCTAGTGACCCCAAAATCAATAGGGGTCATCTACTTGTCATGACCAACCATCCTTCCAAGTTTGAGGACCCTAGGTCCAACCATTCTGTAGTTATTGATCGGACATCGTTTTGATAGTCAATGCCACCGCAACATTGACCTTTGACCTAGTGACCCCAAAATCAATAGGGGTCATCTACTTGTCATGACCAACCATCCTTCCAAGTTTGAGGACCCTAGGTCCAACCATTCTCTAGTTATTGATCGGACATCGTTTTGATAGTCAATGTCACCGCAACATTGACCTTTGACCTAGTGACCCCAAAATCAATAGGGGTCATCTACTTGTCATGACCAACCATCCTTCCAAGTTTGAGGACCCTAGGTCCAACCATTCTCTAGTTATTGATCGGACATCGTTTGTGACACAGACAGACCTACAGACAGACCTACAGAGAAACAGACAGACAGAAAGTACAAAATCAATATGGCTCCCCTACCACACTTTGTGTGGGGGAGCCATAATGAGTGAAAACTGTTTATTTTAGTAACAGTGACCTTGACCATGATCCCAGTGGCCCCAAATGCAATCCCAAACTTGCTTTTCATGTAAGCTACCTACACACCATGTTTCAGGCCAATTCATCATTCCTAACCTGTATCGAGCGATTTTTTTCTATTTTTAGTAATAGTGACCTTGACCCCAGTACCCCAAATGCAATCCCAAGCTTCCTATTCATATAAGCTACCTATCCATAGGGTTTCATTCCAATAGCTCATTCCTAACTGAAGTTATTGAGCGGAAACCATTTTTCTATTTTAGTAACGGTGTATTTTGTGTATATTTTACAATTTCTATTGCCATAGCAACCACAATTTCTGACATATCAATAAAATAAAATGATGTGCAGGATGTCCTTACTCCTTTTTACCTACACACAGATTTTCATTAAATTATCTTAAGCTTTCTTTTGATATGTGAGGAAGCTATCCAGCTGGTTTGCGGAACGTCGGTGGTTCTACCCAGGTGCCCGCCCGTGCACGAAAATTGCCCGAAAGGGGCACCTGGGAAGTCGCCATATGACCTAAGCTGTTGGTGCGACTATAAAATCCAATTCAATCAATCAATCTTTTGTTATCAATGGATCCATATCTTTTGTGTATTTTAAATAATTCTGTTGCCAAAGCAACCATATTTCTTGCAACATCAACAAAATAAAATAATGTGCATAATACCCTCATTGCCCTCTACCTATATACCAAGTTTGACTGACGGACGGGAATTCCAAATTTTAATAACTTTCATTTAATTATATGCTTCAAGATTGTCGTGTGACCCTTTAATTTATAACATACCTAGGCCAGTGTACCTGGCCGCTTCAGCCGTCCCACCAAAGTCAGCAGTGAGGTTGGACACGTACCTGGTCCGGAAAATATAGTGTCCATATCTGTCACTGAGCTGCCTATACCAGTACAAGCCACTGTAACAGATAAGAGACATGGGTCAGTGTTTTATTTCCTTTAAGATGGTGGCAAAGAAAGTAAGTAAAAGTGTGACAATTGTTCAAGTTATTAGATGAATACAGTAGCCATTATTAAAGCAAAAAAGTGTACTCAAAACTTCCAGTCTGTTTTGGTGAAGTTTAATTGTTACCTATATCTCAATGTTTACATGTTCCATGTTTATTATTGATTTGAACTTGAAGAACAGTTAAAATTAGTATAGATATAAATATGTAAATTCATTTATGATGGAACATTGGACTGTTTTAGTGGGGAAGCTTTTGGAACAATCTTTGGCAGTATATAAACATATTCTGGGAGCAGCTCAGCAGTTCAGAAGAATAGTATTCAGTAAAAGGTTAATTTTGAATTGGATGCTTTTAAAAATATAAAATATATTTTGAGAGGATTTACTTATAATTGCTCATTTTTAAAAATATAAAATATATTTTGAGAGGATTTACTTATAATTGCTCATTTTTAAAAATATAAAATATATTTTGAAAGGATTTACTTTTATTACATTTCTATGCGTGAAAGATCGGGATTTCTCAGTGCAAGAATATTCATAATGGCTAAATATTAATAACTTTAAACTATACTAACAGTAAAATTGGATATTTGGACTAAATCGAAAATATTGGAAATTAATTTGGACTGAAATTAACATTGAAAGGACAATTAACATTTGGATTAAAGAGACATTTACTGTTTTGGATTAAAGAGACACTTGCTAATGTGAATTAAAGGAACATTGGATAATTTTATTTGGACTTGATTAAAAAATTGGGTATTAATCAAGAACTGGATTTGTGTATTCTGTACACTGTAAGTGAATATTTTATGTAAATAAATGTGTTAATTATATTTTTGTGTTGCTGGTTTTGCTTTCTTTCTCATTACATTTAAAACTTGTAACATAATCAAAAATATAGTTTGTTATTTTCAAAATTAAAGATATTCAGAAAGGGAAATAACTGATTCTGAAAAGTAACCTTTAAAAAATACAGATCCCTTCTTTGAAAAAAAAGAAGAAAGAAACTGCATTAAATGGTTTAATGAAAGACTTCTCAAATTAAATGAACAGCACTACATGCGGATGAAGATGAGAAAAAAAGATGAGATGAGATCTTACACTGGTCGGGGGCCAATTTCTGTCACTTATGTGGACATAAACTAATTTTCAGACAATTCTATGTAATCTCACAATTTTTACTCTACTTTCTATTAGGCTACCTCTTCCTGGAAATTGGACGCTTTTTATAAATAGACTAAAACAGATACAGTAAAATTTTATAAATTAAAAACGTGTTTGCAAGTCTACTCAACAATTTCATTGTAAAAAATGTATGTTTGTATTGTTCCATCATTCACCTCGATCGCTATTACATTGCAACTGGTAATGTCAATGTTATATTTTCCATGACGTAAAATGTCGTCAATTTACATTAGAAACAAAGGGTAAGTCTGTATATCAAACAAATACAGGTTGTATGAGTTGTCTCTCTTTGGTTAAAATATATTATCATAGTATATTTTAACTGTCCGCTGAAGTGTGATAAACATATGACGTCATACCAATTATTTTTTAAGTAATATATTATGCGGTAGTATGCGTGCGCATCCCCAAAGCCATAAAAGGAAGTAAGCACAATTTTTGAAGAAATCCCATTCGTTTTTGTACTGCTTATTTACATTTTGGTTGTTTATATTGTTTTCAATCCTCAGGGCTAAACGTTTACTAAATGAGAATGACAGAAACTGGGCTTGGACGGAAGGTGGCCTCCAACCAATAGAGTTCTTATCCAAGAACTTTGATCCTTTAACCTACCAACCAAATAATTGTCATCTGGTCAACTTAAAGAGGAAAACCTAGAAGTTTCTTAACTTCTATAATTCTATTATGTAGAACTTTAATTAGTTTGAGATCATTTTCAAGGTCAAGTGTATTGTGTGACCTTGAACCTTCATCTACCTTGGCATTTCTAAGACTCATTATGCAAAAATAACAATCCCCAAATCATTAATTACTACATTATTTCATGAATTTAAGGGTCAGGTTTTGACTGAGATAGTATGATTACACCATATTCAAGATCAACTTTAACTTATGTGTGACCTTGAACTTTCACCTACATTTCTAAAAATCAATAGACATTTTATCAGCACCAAATGGATCATTATAACAGTATTTCACACACTGACATGTAGGTCATATTAACTGTGTAGTTCACAATGAACTTAACCTTTGATATATAAAATCTAGAAATGGGACAAATGGACCTGATTTGACATGTTAACCTTGGTTGACAAAACAGAAATATGCGAATACAGAATAAAAATACCCATGGAACCATTCAGCGATGTGAGGAAGTCACCAAAATCCATAAAGATACTTTGCCTAAAGACGGGATCCAGGTAACTCTTGTCTCCAGCAGTAGGTGCTGCTATGATACCTTTGCCACCACCGGCCCTGAAGTAAACAATCTTGTTTGTAATTGTTCGTTTTACATATTCTTTTTTTATAATTAGCATTAAGTAGTTCATAATATTTAAGAACAAGAATCACTTTTGTTTACTGTCTAATTATACCCACTTTTAAAAAAAAAATGCAGGATACAAGATGTTTGTCACACTGCTTGTAAATGTTTTTTCTTTTTTGCTTTAAGGATTAGCGTCAAGACCAGGTATTGAAACTTTGTACGAGTATTGTCTATAGGGTGAAAATGCAATGTTTCTTTTTTCTTGGAGCAAGATATTGTGAGATTCTACATGTATTTATCCCATACAAGTTGATGATACAACTGAAAGTTTCTCTGTGATGTCAGTTTACCTCGATAGATTGTGATAAATCATTGTTCAGAACATTTTTTTTTTTTCATTTTTTTTTGCCAACAAAGTAAAGCTAGAGACACTGAATATAGCGTCTTAACACTTCCTACAACTCTGCATTTCAAATGTATCTGAAATACATGTAAAACTTGAAGAAAAAAATATCCTTGCATCAACTACACATGACATTTTCACAGATTCCTTTTGAGGATCTGAGAAGATTAATGTTACATCTATCGCCTAGTATCTTACCATACTCCAGCCAATGCTGACTTGATACCAAGTTTCTTGGAGAATTTGTTCCCATCGGTTATCAACTCAGCCATACTACTGATGGGCCTCAGATCCACCCCTCCAGTCTGCAATGTATTGAATAGCGAGTTTTAATAACTGCCACCCACGTTTAAAAAAAATTGCTTCACAGAAAACAGAAACTTCAATAGAAATTCATAGTAGCACTTCTATTTTGTAGTGTGGTGGTATTGGGTACTCGCCAGACTGGTAGAGCACTCGCCTTGTAAGCAAGGGGTCCCGGGTAACCAGGGTTGAAGTCCCATACCAACCTCACTTTTCCCCCTTGGTTTAATTCATTGGCAATAAGGTAATAAGGTGAATGCAGACTAGTGGCACCGGGGATTTGAAAAGACACAATGAACTAGGTCTGAGGAGTGTGGTGGTATTGGTGGCCCAGTCAGCTTAGCTGGTACAGCACTCGCCATTAAGTTAGGGGACCCCAGACTTCTGTTCAAGCCCAGTACCGGTTACACTTCCCCCTTGCTTTACTTCAGTATACATACTGTAAAACTAGCCATTCTGGACCATCCTTGCAAGAGTAGGGAACCGAAAATTTACTTTATTTAGTATACACACAATAGTCTGGTACCTCTCAATGGCTATTTTATGGAGTCATGGCATTTTCAGGTCAGGAAATTTTGTAATCTGAATTACTCATCCTACGTAATATTTGAATGGTCAAATTAATAAATTGTTAAAGAATTTATCTGAATTTCTACATGCCCCGCATCAATGAGAACTCGTCATGGCGAGCGTACGAGTGGAATTTTCGTGCCCTGCATTTTTGTAATTTATGTCAAGCTCCTACCAATTACCTCCAAATAAAATTTCGTCTTCATATTTCATCGACCATCCCACTTGCAGAGCAATCAATTGGATGGAAATAATCAATATAAAAATGACTCCTTTTTGAATGCTGTGATAATTATTTTTTACAAATATTTTGTATTCATGACACCATATCACAGTAATTTAATCAGTGATCAATAATAAATTTACATAAGGGTAGGAAGTCAACTCGTTGTTTGTTGTTGATGCTCAACTGAGTTTAGCCCCATATCAAAATCATTTATAGTGAGAATTATATTTTAAAAAAATAATTTTTTATGTACGTTTGCATATCTATTTATGGTAATACCTTCTTTCAAAATAACAATGTCACGTGAATGTGGTAACATTTTTGTTATGATCAATGACTTCGATTTTTCATACAGAGACTGAGTATAAAGTTTGAGTAAAACCCTTATTTTCAACCCTGTCAATATCTGATTCTCAGCATCTCGGAAATTTGTCATGAATGACCAGATATGAAAGTTAAAAAAATTACTATACTGTACCCCTTGGCCTCTGTTAGTTCTCCATAAGAAAACTGACATGAGACAATCTGTTCTGGTACCCCGTGCAAAAAACATGGCCTGATGCTTGTCATATTGCAAGTTTGAGTTGTTAAGCTGCTTTGCAATATCTTTCATACATTTATGTGATGTATTAACACTGCCCTTGTCATTGACAATAAAACACCGGTTTATATTTTCCCTATGAAGTATATCCAAGAAGTCATTTGGAGTCATTCGCAACAGATCCGCTACATCGCCAGCATCATTTTCAACTTGCGACGATAAAAATCTCCTTTGGACACCTCCACCTGCAGGGCAGCATCCTAAAGTTAAATAGTTGATGTAAGTTGAGACCGAGGATGGGGCCGAGGTCAAGTTGAAATTGTTCGACTTTGAAGACAACACATTCCAATTCGCAGCTGATGACAACTGTCTTTTCTGCAAGATTTTAAATATATTTAATGTTTTACAAATTATCTTCATCTTTGACACTAATGATACAAAACAGTTTGCATAATTTATGTTAAAACTTATGTTTTTTTCTCGGGAAAATACCCTTGCAGGAAATTTCGAAATGTTGTTGTTGACATTTTTGGTGGTTACAGTGAAAAAATACAAAACGAAATTTATCCGAAAATTTAACCCCTGATATGTAAAGATTTATTTAATAGGGAGAAATGTAGAACATACCAATATTTTTAAATAAATAATAACCATTCAACACGAAAAAAGAGCATTACATGTAGTAATATGTATGCAACATTGGCTAATATTTCGTATAAATATTGTTTTTTATACAACTGGATTCCCGCAAAAAACATAAAGTTGGTGCAAGAAAATTCTAACTCGTTAGAATTGTTTCGGTTTTGATTCGTACGTTGTATGTCTAAATTTTACAGATAATTGTTCTTCTTAACATAATTTCTGGCCATAACATAATTCTTTATCTCAAGACAGTGCATGAATGTGTAAAATTACGTACATTTCCGACCATGGACGAATGATTCGTACCATGGACTTTTCGCCCTTAATCCTGATAGCATCTTAATTTCGAGTCTTCTGTGACCTGTTCACAGCCCAGGTCTGTCACGGTCAAGCAGTAGGTCGAAGTCTGAGATTTTATCGATATTTCTCTTGAGACTAGGCACTACCTATGTAACGGGCAAAGCAATTTAATAGCATATACACTTTTTACCCATCTCTATTTTAAGTGTCAGAACTAACTATAAATTTGATCAGATCTTAATCTTAAAGTCAGGAAATAGTTATAGATAGATCTTTACACAAATATGTAAATAAATATATTTGTAAGGCCTAATAAAATAATACCCGGCGTGTTTACCTCAACAATAAGTAGTGGGTAGGAAGGTCAGCTTTTTGTTTTATTTTGTTTCTGTAATAAGAATTTAAACTCGAGAACAATAAGATACGAATAGATTTGAGTTCAGACTTTATTTGATCTTTTTCTTTACACAGAAAATATGCGCAAGCATTTTTGGTGCAGTTTTTGTGTGAGTCGGTGTATTTCAATTTTCGGGAGCTAACAAACTGGACAGTTTTCGGATAAAAATAGATTGGTTTTATTTTCATAAAAGATGTCGGCAGCGTTTTAAAGGAGATGGTCCGGTCATGGTGAACACATGTTGATTTGTAATCCGAGCCTTCTCTGACCGAACCACTGTAGATTTTAATCACAAATAATCTAGCAAATGTTTATTTATATTTGTTCTAGCATGTCCAACGGAATGTACATTGTAAGTGTATACATTAAATTGAAATATTTAGGTTCTATTTGTTGGCATAAATACCCATCAAAATACTTAGGATGTTTTTTCTATGTTTAATGAATGAGACTCATAGGTAGTAGTAAGTAGGTAGTCGAGGCCGTTTAACTCTTTTTCACAGCACTCCGTATAAGGCCACTTCCCCACCCAAATTACTTTGAAAATCATGCAGTTTTCCCCATTTTTTAAACTTAATTAACTCTGAAAATGTCATTTCCCAGTCATGGATCTTTCCAACATTCTAGGCCAAAATCCCCCTTTCCAAACCTCAGGGCTTTTTTAACCCATTTAACAGGGGCCGAAATTTGGCCTCTTCCAAATTGCAAAAAACTCTATTTTTTTCCACTTCTGGGGTAAAAAATTCCCATTTAAATTATTTTTTTATATATATATTATATTTATTTTTTTTGGTAATTAAGTGACATATTTTACATAGTTTGTATGTTAAAATAAATCAGTTCTAAAACCTAATCAATATTTTACCTAAAACTACATTTTAATGAAATTTCCCCTTAAAAAAACATTTCCCAAAACAACGAAAATCACGCTATTTTTTTCCCAATTTGGACAGTCTCGCGTTTCTTTTTCCTAAATTCAGCAGGCCTAGGCCTTTCCCAGTTTCCTTGAAAAAAGCCCTGGACCTAGAAAAAGGCTCTGGTGGTGATGCGGAGGGGAAGGGGCAAGTTTTGTTTCATCTCTTAAACTGTTATTAGTGAAATTTCTTTTTTGTTATCTGTTTAGTGTTATTGAGAATATTTAGTCAATCTTTGTTACCTGTTATTATCAAATTCTTACTCCAGTCCCCATCCATTCCATACACAATTAATCATTCATTGTATCAAAGTACTTTGCCCGTTATCTAGTCAGTGCCTGTTTCATATTAAAACATTATTGTTAAAATTTTAACTTGCTATTGAAGTAAACATATGTGTATTTGTCTAGCCTTTTCCTTATTTTATGTAGGATCTCTTTACTGGAAACACATACTTTGTTCTATCATATACCAAAATAAACTCTTCTGACTAAAATAAACTCTTCTTAATCACAATTGCTGGTATCATATTTTGTTATAAGGGGTCGAAATTCGACCCATTCTGTCTCAAAAATGTATTTTATTGCAGTAAACCTCACCTACTTGGAACCCATTTAAAATTCGATGGAGAACCAGGAAATCTCAACGTGTTTTGAACCTGTCCTTTTTAAACAGTCAAGAGATTAGTCTCCCTTTATAAATTCTTACTCGGTCCTGGCTGTACCTCGAGATTTTGCGAATGTGAATTTTAGAAACGCTAACAAGAAATATGCAACAGAGCTGCGTTAATTTGTTTGTTTATTAAACAAAAACATTGCACAGCAAGGTCACTTAATTCGTATTTTCCCTAAAAATAGCGGAGAATAAGGCCTGTGACATGTAATAGTCGCACTTTGTAGATAACGCTAACGCACCGTGGAAACTTCTTTACGACGTGTGAAACTTACGATCTATACCGATTACGACGTGCGAAACGTACGATCTACACCGATCACAGACGCTTCAAAATTGAAGCGCTTCGGAGTCCTAGAAATACTCAAAAACATATAGAAATCTCCTGGGTACACGCAATCCTTCATAAAAATGTAAGCATTCTTCAAAATTCATTATTTATGTTAACAATGGAACGCCGGTAAGTTACTTTTGGCTTTCAACTGTTAGTCACGTCTGCGTGACTTCACCTTGAGACAGGAAGCTGGTCAAAAATGATACCGGAAGTTTCAAAATGGCGTCGTCTGCCATCTTGGAGACAAAATTCAAGTTTGACGCACTACGAAAATGAAAATTAATAGCGTTAGTGAGTATTTAACATATTCATTCCCATGCATACATGTACCTACGTGTAACCTATTGGTATTGTCTGATTTTAAAACACCAATATGGATACATTTAATTTAAATCATGGTCTTATATTTTCATTTTTCATATAGAGATTGGGGATTAAGTCCCGAGTAAACCCCTTTATTTTCACCTACTGAATACCTCGACCTACCGGAAGTTGACCAGATGTGAAAGTTCTGAATACTATCATTCACATGGTCAACACAAAATTCGTGATTTTTCGCTTTTTCCCTGTAACAAGAAAATCTGCCTCACTCAAAACATCCAGTTGTTGTTGTAACTGATAAACGCAGCGATCTGATTGGATGATTTTTATTATATTCTGTTTAATCGGATATTTCAATTCAAATCATCCAATCAGATGAAAATCACGAATTTTGTGTTGACAAGGTAGTCTCTGAACTTTATGAATAGGTAAGCTTAAGTACCCTTTGTAGCATTATTGAACTCCGCCAGAGTTTGCCCAGAGCTTTGACCATGGTAAAAAATATGAGTGTTAAAAGTGGGTCACCCTGCTACCCATTAAACACCATGTGAACGATAGTATATAGTGGCTTGGAGACAATTTCAGAAATCGTTTTATTTCGTTGATTTTCTTAAAGATATTCATCAAATGGATAGTAATAGTGTGTTATAACAGACTGATATGTGTTCATGACTCTGGTGCCAGTGATCTGCATCTGTCTCCTGAAATATTTATAAAAAAAAATGTTTTTTTTTTTTATTGGGAGTTTTTTCATTCCAGTTGGAATACTTTTTACCATTGGGAATGGTACCGTTTTTTGGTGTACCGTTTTTCGGTACCACTTATATAAGGAAAGAAAATACTGTATACACGTATAACAACTGATAACCTTATGCCACACTACATCACACATTGTTGATTGCCTAATTTATTATACAATTATGGTCCTTTCTTTGACTTAGAATTTTTCAAGCGGAGATATTCATCACCATCAGTGATACAGATGGTCCCACGCGGAACTCCACGCGGAACTTGCACTTTCTGCGATACCATCTCGGACGTAAATATTAGATCATCCCGGATTTCTACCCAGAATTACCTGAGTTCCATCGCGGTCCGTCACGATCCGCGGCAATCACACGTGTGCGATAAAGCTGACGAAAAGTTTCTAAATGACTGAAAATTCGGCATACCGACAATTTGCATTTTTTCTTCATGTGTGCACATTTAATGAACAACAACAACAAGTTCAGTGAATAACGCCTGTTTAGAAACCATTTAAAACCATTTAATAATCCAAATAAAATAATACAAACACACGCAAGCAAGCGAGGTAAATTTCCACTCTGTTGATAAGTGCGTTGCTATCTGCGCGTGTACTGTGTATTGAATAGTGGGTACAGTCTGAAGCTGAATTAAAGGGACACACGGAAATCTAATAGCACAAAACTTGACAAAGCATAATGTAAAACAAAACACAAAGATGGTAAACATAATCAAAACATCTAATTTATAAAACCATTCAATTGAGTACTCTCCTAAATGGGGAAAATTCAACACCTGCTACTTGTCACGTAGGCCTTTACGTCATGCAGTGATCTGAGTCAACTTGCAAAAAATGCCGCCAACATAAAAGGGTTTATAATAGACTGACCCACTGTTTTATACACAATTTCAACTCTATTTATGACGATGATAAGTATTGTACATGAAAGCAAGATCTTTTGATTTTGTTGGCACACTATAAATGACTTAATAAAAAAACTATAATCATTGCGTTTCTATCTTTCTATATTCCTCGCCCAACGCATAAACATAAACAAAGCATTATTTGTGTCATCTTCCTAACATCGATAACGTGCGTGTAAAAAATAAATAAACACATGATGTACATGTCAATCCGTTTAAGGCGCTTTCTAAATGGAAATTGTAGATGTGTTTTGGAATAATAATGGACATGAATATAAAACTCAGATTAAAGGGAATTGACGGCTACCGATCTCCATCATTAGTAGGCTTCAATGCCGAGTTCCTGAAACATAAAATGGATACAAAATGTATATTCGAGATGTGCTTTAAAAGTCTCTGTACAAATTATACTAAACACAGCTCTTGATACATGTAAGGTACATGTATGTTGTTCAAATGAACATGCAAAAACATTTTCTAGATTATAATTTATTATTAAAACTACATTTAAAGGTAACCTTGGAAAAAACGCGGTGATGCGCGGGTTTCCACCTTATTACCCTCCGCGATGGCACAATTCACCGACCACGATTAGTATGTCCGCAATGGGAAAAAAACAAATTCGCTTAGAAGGGCGGACTTTTCACGCTATCATCACGGGTCCGCTAACCAGTTTTTCCGCGGGGCTAAGCGGAAAATGCAAGTTCAGCATGGGCCCATCTGTAGTTCTAGCTTAGTCCTAGCTAGAGTTCTAGCTTAGTCCTAGACTCCTAGCTAGAAGTTATCCTCCGCGATAGTAATTTGGGACACGCATGGCATAGTCATACAGAGCTCCAGATAAAGTGCGTACTTGCGTTATTACGCATTGACATTCATGAAAAACACATTAGAAATTAAAACTGTGCGTACAAAAACGCAGTAGAAATTGGCGAAAAATGGTAAATCCCTTTTGCACTTACTTTCTTTACTTACTTTCCTTACAGACATGCCGTTATTATGGTCAGCAGATGCTAAACGAAATATTTAAATATGTGCAACAAAAATTGCAGTTCATCTTAAAGGGAATGTAGCGCCACAGCCAAACAAACTCTATTACTGAGTGTTCTGAAAAACTTGGAAAAAGGTGAAAGAATTATCAAAATCGGATGATAAACGAAAAAGATATGACCATTTAAAGGTTGTTCTAAAACAAATATGGGAGCCGCCATTTTTAGAACTATGACGTCATAGTTCCATATTACCATATATGGAATATTGATAAATATCATTTAAAACGAAGAAAATCACTGCAAATGAATGTTTTTTTTTACTGGTGATATAAATCATTATTGCCATTAAGTATTACATATTTTTCATACAGTTGCTGTCATTTTTTCCCTATAAATCAGTAAATTTTCATATTTATAAATATTCCATATATGGTCATTTAGAACCGTGATTTCATAGCTCTCAAAATGGCCGCTTCCATATCCGTTTTAACAGAAACTTCAAATGATCATATCTTCTTTGTTTATCATCCGATTTTGATCATTCTTTCACCCTTATTCAAGTATTGCAGAACTCTCAATAATAAAGATGGTTTGGCTGTGGCGCTACATTCCCTTTAATTTGAAGTGACATCTTCTCGTAAAAAGCATCCAAGCATCCAAACGGATCAACTTCAGTTAAAATACTTCTACGTCTACATTTTGCAGTCATTATTCAATTAAATGGTCAAGTTTTCTGTTGAAAGTATTTTTGCTGCGACTTTATTACCGCTGCACCTGGTTGTATTAAGATAAAATAAATGTTCAGTGTTTTCCCTCGGTTTTCAAACAATAACTAAGTGAAATGAGTTAGCTATATAAACTGAACCCTATAAATCTCTTTGTCGATTCAGCAACTGATTCATCGCATTACCTTAGCCTCGTCCGTCGGATGGGGACGTAAACCGGGCGGTCCCGTGTATCGGTCTATCCTCCGAGCACGTTAAAGAACCATAGGAATCTATTCGATAATAAGAGTAGGGCAGGTTCCCGGATTCCTATGTATCCTTCCCCTCTCTCTGGGGCGGCTCTAAATAACCTATACTGTGTTGATGAACCGTTAAAAACAACATTCATCGCTTGAAACTTGTCAATGATTAATCATTTAGTAGCAGATGTTTACACAGTTGAAATGTTTACGAGTCGTTAATATTTTTTAGTTTTGGGCAAGTTAAACAATGTGACTCAGTCTGCTACTGTCGTACTCAAGGGTAGGAAAACTTAGTACGAAACAAGCATGTTAAGATTGAGAAAATATAGCTGCAATAGAATTTAATGAACTTGCGTCCACTTGGATGCACTGTGGCAATTTTTAAGGGTCATTTGATGAAAAATCAAGGCAAAAACGCAAGATTCCTGCATCGAGGAAAGCACTGTTTTTTTCATGAAAGTAAAACTGTATCCTAAATAACTTATTTTACCAAAATTAAGAGGAATGAACTCTTACTCTGTGTCAAAGGTAAATAATTTTGTTCTTGGAAATAACTTGTTTCAGTTATTTCAGAAATAACCCCCTGATTGTCCTTTCATTACAGATTCATCTGTTCCCGCATTATTCAAGTTAGATAAGAATGCCGAAAAAACCAGTGCGGAATGCATTCTACCTCTTCATGCAGGAATTGCAGCCACAACTGCGGCGTGAAGGACGCGTGTTTCCCAATGGCATGGCAGATGTTGTCCCTATTGCGCATCCCAGATGGAAGGTAACACGTCTTTGCTGTCATTCTTATCTATATATTGTGATTTCTTTTGAAAAAACTACAAAACTAGAATGCTCTTCTTCTCAAGAGTGTAACTGATTTTGAAATTTGGGGTAGAATGTAACACATTCGCTACCTGATTTTCATTTTTACTACCCGATACTCTTAAAACATGTTACCTTCAGTTTAATTATTGTTTAGGAAATTGTTTGGTATGGACTCGGCTGGTTTTTTTTGCTTAATCATTAATATTAATTTAAAAGAGGGTTAATATTGCCAACAGTTGTACATATAATTCAATGATGTGTCCTTAGATCAAAAGATATAAGAATTTATTAGTGCCTTAAAGCATCACATGAATTAATTTTAATGAAAACAACAAAAACTAACCAAGGCGTCTATTTTCCCAGGCCACAATTTTTTATTTAACAATAATTAAATCAAACTGATTATGGTGCCTGGGTAGAATGTCAGCCTCGCATGCGGAAGGTCATGGGTTCAATCTTTCGTCACACCAGAGACTTTATAAAAATGGTACTAGTAGTTCTCTTGCTTGAGGCTCAGGATGTAAAGGGTAGTGCTAGGACTGGTCAGCCCGGTGTCAGTATAATGTGACTGGGTGGGGTATCATGTCATGAGTCTATGTCGTGGTATTCCAGTGTGGTAGTACTAGAAAGTTTAGCATAGAGCTCAATGCTACAAATTTAAACTTGATTATTTTACATTAATTTCAAAACAAATTCTTACAACTTATATTTATCACTCTCGATGGCTTCTTGGGTTGTACTAGAACTAATTACGGTAAGCAATGTGGATTCAGTACCTTGCTCAAGGATAAATAACCATGGCGAGAATCAAACCCGCAGCCTTTCTATTGAGAATCCAACACTCAAACACTGAACCACGCACGCCACCAGATCAGTGCTAAAAGTAGATAATATCTTGATATTATGTAAAGATTGTTAAAAACAACAATTTGTCTTCGTCCCAATTAAAACAAAATTGCATGTTTTCCCAATCGATGCCAAAAATACTTAAAAAATTAAGAGGAAAAAAATCAGATCTCGGAACACTGGTAGTTCTTTTATTGTAGCAATATCTCGCAACTCTTAGCTCTGGTAACATTTAAATATTTGCATGTTTTCCGTACAAGCCTTTTCCCAATTTCCAGAAGAAACAATTCATTTATATTTACAGGTGCAGTGTATAGTAGGTATCTACTGCATTATTCACTGCCTTCCTGCCCCGTTTGGTTTCCGGGGGACCCGTTTGGTCACGAGGCAAAGAATAGGGCCACTGCAAATCCCTTTGGAGGGGTAGGCAGAGAGGTAGAATCCCCCCAAATTTATGTTCATTTTATCATTTTTTGTTTATGTTCATTAAAGGTCTTCATCATGATCCCTGCATTGTTTCAGGTGCCATCTCGCTCACATCAAAAGAGCAGTGGCAGAAAAACAATAAACGTGGCTCCAGCGTAAATGGAGTTTCTATGATAGAATTTGCAGCAACTCTGCAGTTCAGGGTGAGAAGGTTCTAGGTCCATTTTCCATATTTTATCTCGATGTACATGGAGGATTAGCCTGGCATGTTCATGCCTGTTAGGCGCCATATAACATTTCATGTGTTGGTACACCTTAAAACCCAATTCAATTCACTGCCTTCCTGGTGGATTTGCCTATTGAATAGCATCTTGAAACAACTAATATCTTTTTCAGGCTCTCTCGGAGAAGGAAAAAGAGCGATTTGAGAAAATGGCGAAGCAAAACAAGGCAAAGATGCAGGGCAAGGCGGGAGATTATCACAGAATGGATAACGTGGGAAATATCATTGCAGTAAGCATATTCATACAATATTGGAACATGACTGTCAGGTGAGGTTTTGAAAAGCATTGACGTCTGAGAAAATAGTTTTGTCTTATCTCGTGACACTTTCGACAAGATTGGAGAAATATTTCTCCATTTATGTGCATATTTATTAAGTCCACTGTCAGTGTCTGCAACGTTCATTAGCAGCAGTTTCTTTGAAACAACTGTCAGTTTTACTCTAATTTCATACGCATGCTTCTGTTATAGAGAGGACAATAGAAAAGGTTTTTAGGTCAGTCCAACCTTTAAGTGCGCTGTCTTTACTAAAGATGGCCTAACCCTGAAACAGTCTTCTTCTGGAGAAGCATTCCATAGATTTTGACAATTTCTTTTTAGAATTGCTTGCTATATACTAAACTATTGATTTTTTTTTTTTTAGCCCTCAAATTTTCAAAATGGTTGTCAAGGGGACATGAAGTTTACATTATATAAGATATAGTTAAATGCATAAATATTAAAATGACAGTTCCTGAAACTGCTGTCAGTATTTCAATCAAACTGGACAACAATGTTTCTTGTTGAGGCTCTTTTAGATTTGTGTTTTTTATCACCACTCATGATCCAAGATGGCCACTGTTGCTACAAATAGCTTGAAATTTAGCAAACTTCGAATAGTATCTACTCCAAAACAGCTTATTCATTAATAACAAAATATGGCGTGCATGCTTTTGGATTGATCTTTATCAAGTTTGTGTTTACTCAAGTCCTTATATATTAAATATGGATGCCATGGCAATGTAAATTTAACATTGAGTCATACAGAAAATATGTAAAACCGACATCTACCTTGAAAAGCTTTCAGTATTTTTTTATATATATTCAGATATGAAACTAGGTGCTTGCTTGGTTCCCTTTCAGATTGGCTATATAGGAGTCAGGTTGTCCGTAACATGCCATCGCGTCCGTCATAAAACATATTTGTCCCATCCCATTGCGTCCCATAACACGTTTTCATTACTTGCATTCCTCAAACAGTTTTGAATGGGTTGTTCCCAAACTTCATATACACATAACAACGGATGACCTTGTGACCTTGTGAAAGTTCTAGTTTGTCGAGCAGGTTTGGAGATCTGGCTTGACTTAGTGATCGTTGTTTTATTTGTTGTAAGTGCATATATCAGTCTGAGCGTCCAGATTACGTCCATACGTCCAAGTTCACGTACCTTTGGGCCTTCTTGCTTGACATGGTGTGACAACATTTTCTTTACTGTGACCTACTTTCTCTGATAGTAGCTATAATCTGCCATACATTGAGTGTAAAATATAAAAAATAAAAACAAACACATGTGTAATTTGAATCATTTAAAGTTTGACTAAGGTTAGGCCACATAAAAAAATATGTGCGGTTCAGCTGGGCTGATAATTAAAGGGACTGGTCTCGGACAGAAGTGTTCCAAACACCTGCCGTCGACTCATTCGGAACACTTCGGTCATGTACGTTCACTTTACGTTCACTTTAGCCGCCATGTTTAAGGACGTAGAATGTGATTTCACTCCATGATTTATCGTGTTTTATGGTTGAAAACATTACAAACAACATGGTTAGTTGCTGCAAAACGTAATTGTAAGTATCCTTTTCACGATTTGCGTGGGTTGTTTGTGTTTTTAGCAGGTTTTTAATTGCTTTTTTTAGTGTTTTGATCTCAAACCAGGAAGCGTGAAATTGCAATGAAAAAAAGATGCACTTTGTTTTTGGTGTAGTTATTAATTTGGTTATGACTTTGATTTCAACACAATTTATTTTTTTAACTTGGACATTTCGAACGTGTTTTTTTTTCTCGTGAATTAGTATGTATAATTTATGGAAGGGTTAAAAAAAAAATTCTCAGTTAAACCGTTCCTGTTGACGATTGAAAGTAATAACATACATATTGAAATGGCGTTTATGGTAGTTTTTAAGTGGGTTATGATTTTGATTTTATTTAAAAAAAAAGTTAACTTCGCCATTTTGTAAAAAAAAGAAAAATCTCTATGATCAGCATATATATTTTATGGAAGAATAAACTTTTTTTTTTTACTTACACAGTTCCTGTTGATGATTGCAAGTTATAACAGACATATTGAAATTGTGCATAGGGTAGTTTTTAAGTGGTTTATGACTTTGATTTTAACAAAAAACAAACATTTTTTAACTTGGCCATTTTTAAAAAAATATTTTTTCTTGGATCAGCGTGTTTATTTTATGGAAGGGTAAAAAGAAATCTCTTTTATGGAAGGGTAAACTTTATTTTCTCACTTATACAGTACAGTACCTGTTGATGATTGCAAGTAATAACATACATATTGAAATTGTATTTAGGTAATTTTGAAGCACGAACATCGGTCATCTTTTTTCATCGCAATTTCACACTTCTTGGTTTGAGAACAAAACACTTTTTTACAATCATTGCATTTCGATTTTGACAACAATTTTAACTGATTAAAATACTAAATCAGCCGACCTTAAAACCGAGAAGAAAGCAAAAAACACTAATAATGTGTTGTTCGAATTATCACGTTTGCCTGTGTTATTTTTTTTTTTATTGATACATGCTTGTTTGTTAATTACTCAATCGATTGTTAAACACAAAACATGTTCTATGGCTCCTTACAATTATGTAGGTTAAAAACTGGAATCTGCTTTACATTGTCCGTACTAGTAAAAACATAATATTTTGCAAAAACAGTTGTGTACGTACCTCGCACGTCCTGCTTTCCGAGTTTTATCTTAGATGTCCCCTTATTCCAGAAGTTGAAGCATAACTTTTGTCGCATTCATCGCACATATAAGTTTTTGGTTTAGGTGGTTTTGGAGCACCTTTAAGCAAAGTGGGTTGTTTTACAGAACATGAACTGACAGTTTCCACATCATCGTCCGACATTTCAAGTTCACTCGCGGTAAACTCGCCTAACAACATATCCAGATCTAGATCATCAAAATTAACAAAATCGCTTTTCCCGTATGCCATATTGGAATGCGAACACACATGTGAACGAGCAACTTTGAAATGAGAGCATTTTACAATAATTGCATTTCGATTTTGTCAACTATTTTAGCTGATTAACAGACTAAATCAGCCGACTTTAAAACCGAGAAGAAAACAAACAAATATTAATAATGTGTTGTTAGAATTATCATTAATTACCACGTTTGTCGGTCTTACTTCTTTTATTGATAAATGTGTGTTTGTTAATTACTCGATCGATTGTTATGCCAATAGAATACATTAATCACAAGATTCTTAATTGTTCACACAATGCAATCGAGGTTTTAACAGTTGTTGTTAACAAACATCTATAGAAAAAATAGAAAGATAATTTAATTTTTCTCACTTAAATCATTTAAATATACTGTATTGTTATCCCCATAAAGATTATTTAGACAACAAATGAACCGCCTGTTGATTGCGGCAACGCTTTTATTTTTATTGATCTCCTCGTCCATTTTAACCTTTGAAGAAATTGTTCGAAATAACAAATCAATAGAAATGTTATTTATTTGGCTTTCTAACCATGCATCTTATTTAAATATGTATTAAATAATAAACTTTAAGAAAAGTTTGATGACCAAACCAATAAACACACGGGTGATGTGCGAAAACACTTTAAGAAACGAAAAAAAGCTATATAGTTCAGTTCCAACTGGAGATTTTGCCTATTTATTTAACAGTTATTTGGAATAAAATTACACCATTAGAAAGGTTATTTATTTGGCTTTCTGGCAATATATATAATAATTTAGTAAAACATGGATACATCATGTCCGTTTGCAATGTAGATGGGTGTACCGTACATTGAGGCCTCTCGCATACCACCACGATAAGCCACGATAAGCGTAGTAAAAAATCGATAAATGTAGCGTATAATCGATAAACTTACCCTGACGACAAGTGTTTCAGTTGAAAACAGCTTTTGTACTGTCGTGTCATATCCCTATCATATAAAGCCCTGGGTTCAGGTAACCCGACCGACCCTATTTTAAGGGGCCGAGTCTAAAACTTTTTATGCAAAAATTAAAAAAAAAAAATTTAAAAAAAAATTAAAAATTAAAAAAAAATTAAAAAAATATTTAAAAAAATTATTTTTTTGTTGATAATGCAAAAAAAATCGAGCTCATGGTATAATAATATAACATATTAAATTCATTATCAGAATTTAATTCATTATTGATGAAAAAAAATGCCTACCTACCTACCCTATTTTTTTTGCCAGTGTTACCTGAACCACACATATTATTTTGTTTGGCCTTATGTCCCTTTATTATATACTTTCCATTGCAATAGTGGCTTTTATGATTAAAATAAAACCTTATAGTTTCATTGTTTAAAATATATTATCACTCAAAATGACGTCATGCAACTGTTGATGTTGTTTACATTGTTGGCATTATTGACATCATTATGTTGGCATTATTGACATCATTATGTTGGCATTATTGACATCATTATGTTTTTTCTGCATACATTGCAAATAACAAATAGAATATTTGTTGGTTTGTTGTGAATATAGGAATTTATTGTATACTTTCATATTGTCCCGTTTAGTTTGCATTGAGCTAAGCGTGCAATATCTTACGATATTGCACGCATTGATATTGCACGGGAACATTTGCTCGTGCTTGCTAAGAGCCGCGAAATAGAAATAAGGGACTACTTTCAAATAAAAATAACGGATTCCTTCCTATAGTGTCAACAAAAAAATACGTGTTTTTTTTTCCAACCTTTTATGGCAAAAAATGATAAAATAACTGAAATGGTCACTCACCCACTGTTTTTAACGTTATCGAATGGTAAACAAACTTTAGAAAATGGCTTGTTGTTTTTAATGACGTCATCCGAAGTCGACGTCGTTTTCTCGCAAAATAATCATCCACACAAAATGAAACTGAATGGCAAGATAGGAATTCCATCAAAAGTTATAAAAATAACACAAATACAATGAAAAGTAATAGTCATACAACTAACATTGATCGAAAACAATATGAAAGTATACAATAAAAAGGTTCAGTGCTTAAGAAATAGGATAGCCGGGCCTGTCTCATTTTGCAGACGAGGAGCCCGTCGGGCCTGTCTAAAAAAACACAAAAAACAACAACAAAAAACAAAAAATCAGTTTTACTGGATCTCAAGCTCAAGTTCCTCCAGACAAAATACTCCCATGTGTATTGTGAACTGTGAAAACACTTGCAATAAAGTAATTAAAATGTGTTATACACACATTGAAACAATAAGAAGTTTGAATATTTTGCCTGGCTTCGTGTCGGCAGTTTTTGTCACAACTTTGAGGTCGACAATTGTTGACATAAAACTCATTATTCTGCTATTAGGGTTGTGTTTTCTTTCCTTTGTGATAAGAAATATCGTTTTTGTCATTAAAAACACACTAATGCATGAAAAAAAATCATTATTGATGGTATTTCGATTGAATGTTTGTGAAATGTTCGGGCCATGAAAGTGCGGTGTCATAGTAGTTCGGATGGTACATAATTTCGGATATATTATTATTATTTTTTTTTTTTTTTATTTTTATTTTTTTTACATAATCAAATAAGAAAAACTGTCCTTTACAAATACATGTTGGTGGTAAGAAAAATATATATACTGTATATGTATAAATACAGATATAAAGTATATTTCTATTCATTAATTAAGGTGTAAGGAGTTCCTGGAATCCTACTTTTAAATGAATTCTAGTCTATGCTCCTAATTCTTTACTTGGAGAAAGTGGTGACAAAAAGAAAAAATACAGCCAGAGGAGGCTCTGATAGTCTCATAAAATCTGATTAAAACAAAATTAATGTGTGCTATAAAAGTGAATAAAGACACATTTCCAATAAGAAAAAAATATTGGACCTTTCCATTTTAAATCAGGGCCTGTCCATTTCAAATCAGGGCCTGTCCATTTCAAATCGGGGCCTGTCCATTTTCAGAAGCAACAAGCCCTGGGCCTGTCTCTTAAAATAATTTTCTTTGAGCACTGAGGTTATTGAATTTGTATGGCTAAATATTACTTGGAACTCGTTGTTTTGGCGCAAGACGACTCGCAATTAAGTTAAACTATCGTTCAAACACGATGTTGCAATATTTGCAAGATTTCAAATCTGGATTATTTCCGACGCGTAATTTTGTTTCGTATTGTCGTTTGCAGGACCCAGATTAACAGGTGTTTGTTTGTTACCCACGCGTCATATAGACTGTGATTCAATTCACGCTAAAATCAATTGGAGTGTGATGCAATATATCGCTAACCAGTCAGACTGTTTTTAGCTCGACTGATCAGAGATCAGCAGAGCTTATGCCGTGGTGAGGCGTCCGTCGTCCGTCCGTCCGTAAACTTTTATTTGTAGCGACAACTCCTCTGAAACTACTGGATGGATATTCATGAAACTTGACAGAAATGTTGTCCATAAAGTCTAGTTGATCCTAGCAAAAATTCATGTTGATGTGAAATCCAAGATGGCCACCAAAGCTAAAAATAGAGTTTTAAAATACAAGTTTGTAGCGACTACTTCTTGAAAACTATAAGTGATATTGATATGGGACTTTTTCTAAAATGATCAGCATGACATGATGTTGATCATTGTCTCCTCTGAAACTACTTGACGGATGTTCATGAAACTTCACAGGAATGTTGCTCTTGATGTCTAGTTGATCCTAGAAAAATTTCAGGTCGGCCGGAAATTCAAGATGGCCGCCACAGCTAAAAATAGATTCAAAATAAATAAGTTTGTAGCGACTACTTCTTCAAAACAATAAGAGATATTGATATGGGACTTTTTCTAAAATGATCAGTATGACATGATGTTGGTCCTTGTCGAAAATCGTTTTGATTTGACGTTAAACATGGCTGCCAGCGGCCATCTTTGTTTACATAGAGTTATATAATGAAAACTTGTAGCGACTACTCCTCTGAAACTACTTTACGGATTTTCATGAAACTTCACAGGAATGTTGCTCTTAATGTCTAATTGATCCTAGCAAAATTTCAGGTCCGCCGGAAATTCAAGATGGCCGCCACGGTTAAAAATAGATTTTCAAAAGACAAGTCTGTAGCGACTACTTCCTGAAATCAAAATCAATCAGTAGAGCTTCAAGGTCATTGACCTCTTGTTTTTTATATCGACACCGTAAACATGGCGGGTAAACAAGCAGACATCATGTCACTGTTCGGAAAGTCGGCGTCAGCGACTGCAAGCGGATTCGGCCCGAGTGTCGGCGAATCAGAACGGGTATGGCTGAACAACAAGCGTAGTTCCCAACCGCTATTAATTAGTTCTGGCGTCTATAATTGGTCCAATGGAGACAAAATACTGAAGAGAAAGTTCAACAGAATGTTGTTGTTGTTGTTGTAGAAGTTAATTCTCTGCCGCGCTTATTTTTTTGCCCACTCCCAGACTAGTCTAATTAAATACTTTCAGTCACTATGTGACAGTGTATGAGGACAGGTTGCAGACCTGACTAGTCCTGCAGGGCGAGTGGATTTTTCCAAATTTTTACACCCCTGAAACCAATATCCTCTATTTCTTGTAATCCCAGGGTTCGACACTAAGGCACGTCCGAACGACATTCACTGCCTGTACATAGGTCCGGGCTTGCGAATGTCCCAGGAACATGCCCGACCGGTCGTGTACAATAAGAACTGGACATTTACCCATAATTAAGAAATGTTCTTTTAAAATTCCATTTAGTTCTGCATGTAAAATACGTTTCACTCTCACAAAAACGATACAATATAGATAACGTAATGCGCATGCGACGCATGCATGCGCGACGGCTTCCCGAATTATTTATAACACGCGGGTTTTCCATTCTCCATGCAGCGATAGAACTAACTGTAAAAGGAGTTAACTCTGTGTGGATTTTAACATGTCGTAAAATATTGTCAAAGGTCTAGACACATCGTTTAATATCTAATCGATGCATATAATAATATACGCCTGTAACGAGTGCTAGCTAGATATTTTGCACATTTCAATTGAAAGTCGATCCTATTTTATGTGAAACAATATTGCGACATTTGAGACTCATTTCCATTTTGTTGTCATACGGCAACCGCATTTGCCGATTTGTCAATGTTTTTTTTTCCCCTTTCGAGATGCAAGAGATATGTCGCTGTTAAAGTTTGGGTTCACTGCAGTCCAAAACAGTTTATTTAATATAGTATTAAGTCTATTTAGAATAAATCATATTTGCTCATCTCCCCACACAAGAAACAAACGAGTTGCATAATAAATATAAATTTTTAATATAACTTGGTCAGGGCACATGAAACTTGGGTCAGGGCTAGTAGGTTCTGCATCTACTAGCCCGACCGGGCTAGTTGAAAAAAAAGTTAGTGTTGAGGCCTGAATCCGTTATAAATAATAAATTGCTGATCCTCTTTTGTGTTGTACTTGATTTGTGAAGTATAATGACTAAAGTAAACATAGTTTTAAAAAGTACATATATGTTTATTTTCCTAGGGTTTATTTCTCTTCTGTTTTACAGCATCGAAAAGATCCCTACACAGAAATTGAAAAGAAAAGAATGGCGGAAAGGAAGGACATGAGAAAGAACTGGCCACCAGGAAAAGGTGATTTACCTGATATATTTAGCTCAGGGCTTTTTTCTAAAAATTGTAAAGACTACCTAGCCTGGTCATTTTGTGAAGAAAAAAAAGGCGCAATAACTGTCTAATTTATGGAAAAAAAAGTATTGAAAGATAAATTGTTAAAAGCGATGTTAAACTCATACATTGTTTAACAACTATACAGTTATTCAGCATAATATCGTACATTTTAAATAATTTTTTCCACAAATGTATCAAACCAATATTGAAAAAGTAAGAGGGGAAATATTGTTTACAAAAAAAAAATTATTGGGAAGTAAAATCGGCCACAGTTGTGGGAAGAAAAAAAAGACCTATTTTTGAATTGTGAAGTAGCCGAATGTCTGCTCAGGTTAAAGAATGGAATATAGCCCTGTAGCTTGACTATGTGATGTTTAAGAGAAGCTATATTTTACCTTCAGCATCAGTGTACTCATGCCCTTATAGTGATGACCATTTGTTATCCTAAGGAGAGGGGGACTTCAGGTTTGCCCCCCATCCGTCGGTCAGTCCATCCCACAAATATCGATCCTGCGATAACGAGAAAAGTATTGAAAATATTTTTATGAAACTTGGAATGTTGGTAGAGGGAAATGAGGGGATTATGCACATTATTATGCTCCCCGAAGGGCGAGCATATAGTTGCCACTTTGTCAGTCCGTCTGTGTATCCGTCACACTTTCTTGTCTGGAGCATATAGATCTTCAAAACTACTGATGGGACTGCAGTTAAACTTCACACAATGATAGAGGGCAATGAGAGGAAGTGCAGAGTGCAAGAACTGTAACTCTGTCATCATTCAAATTAAGAGTTATTGCCCTTTGTAATGTTATACTTAGATTTTTTATCTGGAGCATAAACTAATAATGGAACTGCAAATTTAAAACTGCTGGGTGATACAAGGCCATATGATAAGTTGAGGATACATTTCAGAGAGCATCCATCAGTTCTACCGATTTTCTTATTTTATGTTGTTGATTTAATGCAAAAATGGTTGCTATGGCAACGGTAATAGTAAAAATGCACAAAATATATGGATCCTTTGATAACAAAATAACCGCTTAAGATAATTTAATGAAAATGTGTGCGTAGGTAAAAGGGAGCGAGGAGATTTTGTTTTATTGATATGTCAAAAACTGTGGTTGCTATGAAACAGAAATTGTAAAAAAACACGATGTTACTAAAAATAGAAAAATGATTTCATAGGAAGCTTGGGGTTGCATTTGGGGTTACTGTGGTAAAGGTCATTGTTACTAAAAATAGAAAAATGGTTTCCGCTCAATAAATTAAGTTAGGAATGACTTATTGGCCTGAAACTTGGTGTGTATGTAGCTTATACAAAAAGCAAGTTTGGGATTGCATTTGGGGCCACTGGGGTCAAGGTCACTGTTACTGAAATGGTTTCCGCTCAGTAACTTTAGTCTGGAATGAGATATTGGAATGAAACTTTATGGATAGGTAGCTAATATGAAAAAGAAGCTTCAGATTGCATTTGGGGTCACTGGGATCAAGGTAAAGGTCATTGTTGCTAAAAATAAAAAATAAAAGTTTTTCGCTAGATACCATTAGTTAGGAAGGAGGTATTGGCCTGAAGCTTGGTGTGTAGGTAGCTTAGATGAAAAGCAAGTTTGGGATTGCATTGAGGCTACTGGGGTCAAGTTCACTGGGGTCAAGGTCACTGTTACTAAAAATAGAAAAATGGTTTCCACTCAATAACTTTACTTATGAAAGAGATATTGTAATGAAACTTTATGGATAGGTAGCCTATTTGAAAAGGAAAAAGAATTGCATTTGGTGTCACTGAATTCAAGGTCAAGTTCATTGTTATTAAAATAGAACAACTGTTTCTGCTCATTAACTTTACTTAGGAATGAGATATTGGCCAGACACTTGGTGTGTAGGTGGCTTATATAAAAAGCAAGTTTGGTATTGCATTTATGGTCAAGGTCAAAACTCACTGTTAATAAACAAAAATGCCTGGTAGGGGACGTGCATTGCTCTGCAAACTTGAGCATCTTGTTTTTTATATGTTACATTATGCTTACATTATGGTTGATCATTTACCTTCTGTGGTAGGCGTCAGAAAGTCAAGGTCAAGGTGAACTGAAATTTGACCTTGAAACAGTTTTAAATGTGATGTTAAACTTAAAAAAATTCATAACTTTCACCTGACATCATCAAAATAATTTGACCAATCAGTGATCCATAAAATAAAACACCTCCACATTCTGGTAGGGGGTAAACTCGGTGTTTATCGTTGGTTTGGTGCTCAAGGGGGCACTCCACAGTTTAATGTACATTTCTCAATCATCAAACCCATGACAAGCTCTTAGCCTGAATCATTGAGCAAAAATAAATCACATCATCATTGTGTCATACATTTCTTAGAAGACAATAAAATTAACCATGTTTCCATACCAAATAAAAGTATTAAAAAGCATTTTCTGTACAACTTTAGTCCCATTTCTTTAAGATTACTCCACCCCTTAAAACATGCTAAAAATGCAATTTTAGCAATATTTCAAATGTCAATAAATAAAACTAAAACATTTTCCTACACATATGAGGGTCATGTCTGCACTCATAATGCTCTTGCATATCAGGAAATGCTAAATTTTACATACCTAGTCCGGCATTTTAAAAAGTTATTCCATGCTGATATCCCCGTCAGTGAAAATCAGTCATTTTAACTATTTTTAGGAAGTTTTTGATTGGTTCACATTTTTCTATTTATAGCCTCCAAAAAACCCAAAGAATGCATATTCCAATACACCAAAATAAACTTAGAAGTAATCAAAACTGAAAAAAACATCAAACATGTGCTTCATAATTATTATAAACACCATCCATGGACCGAAAAGATGCTTAGTTGATTTCTTTCTGATTTACACCATGGACATTCATGCGAAACTGAGGACTGCCCCCCAACTGACTTTAGCCCTTTATAAAACTAGTTTGTAGTGATAATTATATAAGATTTATTGTTTGTGTACATATCTTCTTTTGGTGTTGTCTGATTTTAAGACACCAATATGGATACATTTACATACATGTGATATTTTCAGGAGGGTTACCAGGGAGATTTGACTTTTTTTCCAGGGAGATTTGACAAAAAACAGGGAGGTTTTTATAGTCGAATTTTTAACGCGTACCGGTAGATTTTTTTTCTGATATAAACCTTAATAAAGGACTACAACTTATCCATGGATATACACTTCGTCCAAGAAGAATTATACTTCAAAAGATACTTCCGCTTTTTGGGCCTGGAATGTGACAATAGATCACATGCCCCAGTGATCATCCCAATCAAAACAGGTCAAAATAACAGTAATTAACCCAAAACCAGCAAATAAATACTGGCCAGTAGCGACATTACAGCAAAGTATATGATGGGACACAATACTCTAAAATAAATGAGAATAAGTATGCGAACCAATAAATGTCTAGATATCATAAAGAACATATCACATAATGGTAACCGCATAACCAAGAAAGCATTTTTACGAGGTAAAGTCACCTGTTCACCCTAATATCGCTTTAAAACCAAGTGATTTCCATCCGGTCCGCGCCGTGTCCAAATTGACAAATCCGACCTTGACACTTACATCGACCCTGACCCTGAATAACACAGTTAAGAAACTCGGCATTAAATACATATTTTTAAGTAGGACACCCAAGTAGGTCAGGTCAGGCCAGTAGAACACGACAGGTTAAGGTCGACGCAACTAAAATGAAACATCTAGGAAATAAGTGAAATGCCTATATGTATGAGTGTGCATGAAATATAATAACTACCTGTAATGATATTATTCTGTATATATCTACTATGTGTATGGATGTATGTATATTTATGTGTATGTATGAAATCTTATATTATCATTATATATAATTACCTACTATGTGGTATCACCCAATATTCGTATATATATATATATATATATACTCCGTGCATTAATGTACGCTATGTGTATGGACGAGATCTTAAATTTGTCTATATAAGTATTAACTACCTTTGACACTCAAGTCGGTCGAATAAGTAATTACAATAAAACACGTCCCACGGAAATATCGAGCGGTGTTATAGTGGGAATAGCACATATTAAGCCACTTTTTAGGCATTCGATTTTTGGTATTATAACAATTATGGGAAAAAACAACAACAAATAAGTAAGCAAATAAGTATACCAGTAGAAGCCATACAAAAACATTAATTTTTTATTGTGTATTATACCACAAGGGATGTGACCGTCTTAAAATCCAACAACTACAGTAATAATAGTGTAATAGTTCTTAACTAAGTACAAAGTAATGTTAACTCTAAAACCAGTAAACACGGCACATACCCATTTAGGACTAAGGAGCGCCTCCCTACGGTCCCTTTCATCACCAACCTGTGGGACACATCCCACAGGGGCAGTCTTGACTGGAAACCGTTATCGACCATAATTGGCCTTTCCCTCCCAGTGGTAGCAAACCCCTTGCGCGAACAAGATGTGGAATTGCTGCCACAGTACCTCAGACCAGACGCACACGCTATGCCCCAGGCATAGCAACCAACAAACTAAACACCAAAAAATGCCCCAACATGTACAAACATACAACACAGTAATAAACGAACAGGCCGCAGTTCGATGCCCACTAGTATTAGTATGCTGCAAATGGACACGCCAATCATCCCCAAGATGGCGTGGTACAGGCATACCCCTCATCAAACCCCAGCAAATATGATATGTTAAAAACATAATCATAACACTACAAAACAAGCACGCACCACATATAACACAACGCCAAACAAAGCTAGGACCGGAAGGTGTCAATACACGAAATTAGGTTGAATTAACCGCTGTTGTTGACACCGCTTTTAGCACATATTTAGGCATTAAACAGACCTGTTGGCAAGGTCTATATCAGCTTCAAAATTCAAAATTACACCTTTAAAAGTCCAGACTCTATTGTGCCCATCGCGTCAGGTATACCTTGACGTGTTCGTTGGCGGACGGACTATAAACCTTAGAATTACACACACACACACACACGGGCCTGGAATGTTCAGACTCCGGAGATAGATCTCGTTTAGGCATTTTGATTTTGCAAGTAATAACCATAATGAAGATGCTTCCCATTTTATACACAGACAAAACACTTCTTTAATCATGACAAACTGCAATCGATTAGTTGAAATCGTCATCCTTTACCAAATATCAATCCATGCCGAATTAGCAGAATTCGCTAATTACCGTCCTACTTACAGTCGGTATATTTCTATCAATCTTCCATGGACATTACAGAAATCACCGCCACGTGTCATAAACAAACAGTCCAATCATTATTTTCACACAATAAATAAACTAATTAGCTGACATGCTTATCCTTTTAATTACCTGCCCAGGGGCAATGTTTTCACAGATATAGATAAGACGTTGGTGTTTATTTTCTAAATCATTTGTAAAACTCGGTCTTGCTCCAATAAATGATAGCAATTACCCAAAAGGATTCGCAAATAGCGAAATTTTGAAATACCGGGAGAAATGGAGCTCCCGGCGGAAGGCCGGGAAATTTCATGAAATCCCGGGAGAAATTAGCTCCCGGCGGGAGATATCACATGTATGCATTTAATTTAAATCATGGTCTAATATTTTAATTTTTCATATATAGATTGAGGATAAAGTCCAAGTAAACCCCTTTATTTTCACCTACTGAATATCTCCATCTACCGGAAGTTGACCGGATGTTAAAGTTATGAATTGCCATAATATTGTCAACAGTTCATATTTTGACCAGATGGAATAGCCTTAGAGCCAATAATGGTTACAGCGGCAGATAAAAGTGACACCCGTTCGTGTTTGCAGAAGTGACGACATTCCAAAAGGCATTCATTTTCATTTAAGATGAGTACTGATCCTACTTCTACTCCCATTTTGTTACAGCCCTGGCCAGGGAGCAGTTTTATTTCATCAACTTCCAGTACCTGTGCAAGACGGTTGAGGAAGGAGTTTATCTCCCGTGCGAGGTCGCCATCATCGAGTACAGTATTGAGAAGGGAATCACAAAAAAACTGCACAGGTTTATAGCACCAGGTAGTACATAATTAAATGACTTCAGTAGTGTTGAATTGAGTTAAATGTGGTTTTACGTCACATCTTAAGACAAAACAGGCATTAGTCGCCAAAAGAAATGAACTTTAATTGAAATAAACAAATGCAAAAAGGCAGTGCCCCAGATAAGCAGTGTATCTCCTTGTTTTACTTAAATAAAAATAGCTAAATACGCAATTATTTTTCTGGACATGCATTCTGGATATGCATTTTCCTTTCACTCAAAACATTTCATTAATAACCGATAGGACTATCCACTCAAGGAATCAAGCTTTTCTTTGGTTAGAATTTCATAAGGAAAAATATATGGTACGCTCCAGGAACACCAAATGTACAGAGATCTTCCATAGAGACACAGTTTCTCCAAGGACCATATCAGCGCCGAACAGCTTATTTTTACTTTAAAGGGACAAACGGCATTCTGAAGTGTTTGAAAGGGTGTCTCGATTTATATATCCAGTATCAGTTTTACCTTTACCCTGGTTACATTTAAAATAAATAAAATTTGAAGTATTGACTAGTTCGTCTTATTATACTATAAGTTTTAATATATTATTGGTGCAGTACTTAATACTATTCTTGTAATTAATATTATTGATTGAACAAATGAAAGATATGCAGAAAAACTAGTTTTTAAGAAATAAAGATTGCCGTTTGTCCCTTTAAAGTAGTAATTTTACTCTTTTTTTTTTCAAAGCTTGATTTTCACTCAATTAATTTTAATTTGATGAGTGAAATACCCTATTAGGTCAAAAGTGTATCTGGGGCACTGAAAAGGGGCATTGAACCTTCTGAACTGCAGAACGGCATAGTTGCTATAATTTACGCTGCAACCATGGTCATTGTTTTCTGCCGCCACACAAGTGGAACATCGAAGGGCATAGGTATTATTCCTGCCTTCCATCGAACAATAATAAGCACAGGTGGTGTGAAATAGAATATCAAAGGCTTCTAGTTTCTTCATGATAAATTGCAGAAAGGGAGGGGGAAAAAACAGGTATAGCCTTATCTGGTATCCACGTTTTACATGGGGGATGGAAAGACTTACCTTTATGGGTAAAGATAAAAGTCGCGGGGCACCAACATCCGTAATGCAGGAACACATGCAAAACGTTAGTAGCTGGCGGCGTCGATGTACAACATGTCTCTGATATGCAAGAAAAAGAATCTATCATGGGTATTCGTTTCAGATAGGGAATTCCAACCCTCTGATAAGTGTTTTAACCTGTATAAGTGTTTTAATCGGAACCTCGGCAGAGCCTCTTTTCCGATAAAAACACTTCTACCTTGGGTTGGAATTCCCTGTCTTCACCGGATACTCATGAAAGATTCTTATAATCTTTAGCCTCACTTTTTTTTTTGTGTAAAAATAAAGAAAAAGAAAGTATGTGTATTCATGCATAAATGATATCATATATTGCATTTGTTTGGCTATAGGAGTTTTAATCTGGTGTATAAATAACAGTAGTTATACAAATCAAACAGGAAATGTAGCCTCAAGGACCATAGTCAACTAAAAACATGCATTCAAACAAACACACCTACAACAGATAAATTAGAGCCAACTTAGCCAAGGTATATGACATCATAAACATAAAAGGGTTGACAATAGGGCTATCTGCAGCCGAATGACAAGGTCATTTTGGCCCCCAAAATATTCAGAATGCAAAATGTAGTATTTTGTTATAACTTGTTTTGTAGCTAAAATAATGTTCTTGTGTTCGTGTGTGAAAACAAATTAAACAGCAAAAATGACAGCTGTGCAAGTGATGCCGTCGATGTTTGAAGTTTGGTTATTGAAATAAATGTGTATGGCCAGGAAAGTGTTGAAATGATTGGAGATACCAGTTGGATCAGGCGATGACATGGTGCTAAGAATGCTCACAATTCATGAATTTAAATTTCAGGGCCTATTCCATCGGGCTACAGGTTTACATGCGTACAAAATAGTAAGTACAAATTCCATGATATAAGCATAAAACATACTTTAGAAGGTACAAAGTATGGTTTTAAGTGCGTAAAGGACAGTATCTGCAACCTATAAAATTTTGTTTAAATATTTCTTTTGTTTAAGCACTAGCATGAAAACCATTTGGGGATTCTCAAATCATCTTGGTAAATATATCAGCTAAGTCCTCTCTTGATTTCTGCTTCCTTGAAGAAAAGATATTGATTTGCTTTCCTTTTCTTTCTTTTTTTTTTAGCTTACCTGTGCTGAAGGCTCAGAGGTGAGCTATTATGAAGACTCTTTTTGTCCTACGTTTGCCAGCGTCCGTAAATTTGCTTTAATTACAGGTCTTTTTCTAGGTGTCCCACTGGGTCGAAAAACGGACCCGTTCCCAATGCAAAATAGTGTCTTTTTTCCCAATTAGGGTGTTTTTAGCTTGACTGATCAGAGCTTATGCTGTGGTACGGTGTCCGTCGTCCGTCCGTCTGTCCATCCGTCTGTCTGTCCGTAAACTTTTATTTGTAGCGACTACTCCTCTGAAACTACTGTATGGATATTCATGAAACTTTACAGAAATGTTGCCCATGAAGCCTAGTTGATCCTAGCAAAAATTTGTGTTGATGTGAAATCCAAGATGGCCACCAAAGCTAAAAATTGATTTTTAGCTCTACTGATCAGAGATCAGCAGAGCTTATGCCGTGGTGCGGCGTCCGTCGTCCGTCCGTCCGTCTGTCCGTCCGTCCGTTAACTTTTATTTGTAGCGACTACTCCTCTGAAACTACTGGATGGATATTCATAAAGCTTTACAGAAATGTTGCCCATGAAGTCTAGTTGATCCTAGCAAAAATTCATGTTGATGTGAAATCCAAGATGGCCACCAAAGCTAAAAATAGATTTTTTAAATTCAAGTTTGTAGCGACTTCTTCTTGAAAACTATAAGTGATATTGACAGCGGCCATGTTCGTTTACATACAGTTATATAGTAAAAACTTGTAGCGACTACTCCTCTGAAACTACTTGACGGATTTTCATGAAACTTCACAGGAATGTTGCTGTTGATGTCTAAATGATCCTAGCAAAATTTCAGGTCGGCCAGAAATTCGAGATGGCCGCCACGGCTAAAAATAAATTTTCAAAATACAAGTTTGTAGTGACTACTTCTTGAAAACTATAAGTGATATTGATATGGGACTTTTTCTAAAATGATCAGCATGACATGATGTTGGTCCTTATCAAAAATCGTTTTGATTCGACGTTAAACGTGGCTGCCAGCGGCCATCTTTGTTTACATAGAGTTATATAGTAAAAACTTGTAGCGACTACTCCTCTGAAACTACTTGGCGGATTTTCATGAAACTTTACAGGAATGTTGCTCTTAATGTCTAATTGATCCTAGCAAAATTTCAGGTCGGCCGGAAATTCAAGATGGCCGCCATGGCTAAAAATAGATTTTCAAAATACAAGTTTGTAGCGACTACTTCTTGAAAACTATAAGTGATATTGATATGGGACTTTTTCTAAAATGATCAGCATGACATGATGGTTATCCGAGTCGAACATTATTTTGATTTGACATTTAACATGGCTGCCAGTGGCCATCTTTATTTACATAGAGTTATATAATGAAAACTTGTAGCGACTACTCCTCTGAAACTACTTGACGGATTTTCATGAAACTTCACAGAATTTTTGCTCTTCATGTCTAATTGATCCTAGCAAAATTTCAGGTCGGTCGGAAATTCAAGATGGCCGCATGGCTAAAAATAGATTTTCAAAATGCAAGTTTGTAGTGACTACTTCTTGAAAACTATAAGTGATATTGATATGGGACTTTTTCTAAAATGATCAGCATTACATGATGTTGGTCCTTGTCAAAAATCATTTTGATTACATGTTAAACATGGCTGTCAGCGGCCATCTTTGTTTACATAGAATTATATAATGAAAACTTGTAGCGACTACTCCTCTGAAACTACTTGACGGATTTTCATGAACTTCACAGGAATGTTGCTCTTGATGTCTAATTGATCCTAGCAAAATATCAGGTCGGCCGGAAATTCAAGATGGCCGCCACGGCTAAAAATAAATTTTCAAAAAACAAGTTTGTAGCGACTACTTCCTGAAATCAAAATCAATCAGTAGAGCTTCAAGGTCATTGACCTCTTGTTAAAATACAAGTTTGTAGTGACTACTTCTTGAAAATTATAAGTGATATTGATATGGGACTTTTTCTAAAATTATCAGCATGACATGATGTTGGTCCTTGTCAAAAATCGTTTTGATTCGACGTTAAACATGACTGCCAGTCGATGCGACTTTAAACATGGCCGCTAGCGGCCACCTTTGTTAACATAGATTTATATAGTAAAAACTTGTAGCGACTATTACTCGGAAACTACTTGACGAATTTTTATGAAACTTCAAAGGAATGTTGCTCTTGATGTCTAATTGATCACAGAATGTTTTTAGGTTGGCCGGAAATTCAAGATGGCTACCATGGCTAAAAACAGATTTTAAAAAAAAGTTTGTAGCGACTACTTCTATAAAACTGTAAATGATATTGATATGGGACTTTTTCTAAAATGATCAGCATGACATGATGTTGATCCTTGTCAGAAATTATTTTGATTCGACATTAAACATGGGCGCCAGTGGCCATCTTTGTTTACATAGAGTTTGTAAAGTAAAAAATTGTAGCGACTACTCCTCTGAAACTACTTGACGGATTTTCATGAAACTTCACAGGAATGTTGCTCTTGATGTCTAGTTGATCCTAGCACAATTTGAGGTCGACCGGAAATTCAAGATGGCCACCACGGCTAAACAAATCCTGTTTGTTCAAATTTCTCAAAACATCAAAACTTGAGTACTAGGCAATGAATTGATTTGATGTTTATTTGCGCAGTTGTAAAATATGATCATTATCTATCCAACAATACCAATGTTTTAATGACCTTGACCTTTAGTCAAGGTCACACTGGATTGAATAAAAAACACAGAAAATTCAGTTTTCATTACGTGGTCCGAGTATTAACTTTCATACCCCATCCAGCCCCTTCTCCAAGAAGCGAAAACGGGGTTGACTGGGGTATGAAATAAAAAATCTTAATTTCGTCTTATAAAGGTTGACATATTGTAAAATTTAAATATTTAATAGGTAATTTCAAACAGGTTGTCACATTTTTATCAGTAAAAAATGTTTCTTAAACATGTTTTATTGTCGAAATATCCGTTATAAAATCCTGTCAATATAAGCTTTCCCATCGCTTAATGGAATAAATGCGGGACCCCGTCATGTCATAGAATTTTAACATTATTGTCCTTTATCTGTTTTAGGTGAGGATACGCACAAGATCCCAGTAGAAGGGTTTGAGCTCGCTGACAACAACTACCGGGGGCTGTGGATACAAATAGAAAACTTCATCAATCCTAGTGGTGAAAAACAGGAAACCCCACCACTCTTCTGTCTAGTAAGTTAAAACATGCATTTGTTATGCAGGGCTTCCGTTAACGGGCGTACGGCCGTAAATTACGTCCAAAAATCGTAGTTGTACGGCAAAAATTAACATCAAAGGCGTACAGTGTACTTCTAAAAACTTCAAAGTAAGCCGCAATTCTTTACTAAGGACGTCCGATAATCTGTAAATTACCGAATATCGCCCCGCCCATCTAATCTAATTTCGTTTGAGACTGCCGACGTAACAAGTTGTAAAGCAATTAAAACTCATTGGAGCCTGTAATTGACAGGTGAAACCGGTTTTGTCCAGTTTGTATCAAGGGTCACACGCATGGCTGGTGAGAGTGTTATTTAGATAATTGGCCTAGCCGCGCATTTCACAAAATGAAAGTTGCAATATAATCTCGATGCCAAATTGCTTAATTTATATTCATCAACCACAAAGTTGAAACTCCTTACACAAACAGATTATACTTTTTAGGCTATTTCTTTTATATCTTTGTGTCAGTTTTCTATGTATTTATCAAAGTTACAAATAGTAACGAAGTACTGATAGACAAACAATATTTAATAATCATTAACCTAGGGGAAAGAACTCTTCGCGAATAGAGACTAAACACGGAAGTGAAATTATCACTGGCAAAAACAATCGATTGCTTTGATAATAAATTAAAGAATCTGTTACATTTATTTCTACACTTGACAGTTTTACATACCTTTCATAAGTGTATGCCAATTTAAAAGCTTTCCTGTACTGATAAATTGAAAACTGTTTGCAAAATGCAATTCATTGTATAAAACTTGTGGGTGGGGTATGGCACGCAAATTAAATATTTTTAGTTTGAAACCGTTTATATAATGTCATCAAATATTTTCTTTTATACACATATAGATGATTATAAATATCCTTTTTTACTTTTTAACAATTTAGATGTGTTGTTTCCCTCACCACCACGCGGAATCACTGACTCAAAGACGGAGTATGAATGCCATGCCCAAACATTTGAACTTCCTAAATTTTCCCCATGAACTTCCAAATTAGATACACAGGAAGTTCGAACTTCCTAAATTTGAACCTTAGTGGAAGCCCTGGTTATGCCCTGTCAAAATTGGTGGGGCTATACTGTTTGGCCCTGTCCATTAATCTGTCGTTTTTGCTAATATTCTCAAAATGCTTTCACGAATTACTTCCATATTTTATTTGTTGATTACTAAGGTCGTACAAAATCAGTCCATCATATTTCTGGTCACCTGCGGCCACAAGGTTAAGGTCACACACTTGGAAGTTTTGCATTTTGTGGGGACATTAGTCATATATCCATTTCTATATAATATTTCTAGTTTTAAATCACTAAAGATAATGGGATGAAACTTGATACATGTATAGACCGTGTGTCATGCACAAACATTGAGATCTGACATGTAATTATCAAATTTATTCCAACAGTTTGCCAATGGGACACATGACCATAATTTTGATGAACTTCCTTGTTTAAATGGCAAATAAGTGTTAAACAATTAACCCGCCAAATAACGGCAAAATTACACTACAAAACCTTTTATCAAACTCCAAGTCATATAATAATGCGTGCCGATTAATAGTATATGTTTATTCACGGGTTCTTAAAATATGTATATCCGTGATGGAATGTGCGTAAAATGAATTATGTATTGGTAACTCTTAATTCGATGCTCCAGGTTGGGGGTTTGTCCTGGCTGGTTAAAGCCATTTATATTGTGTCTATCGAGTTTGATTTCTCAAAATATGCAAGTTATTTATATTTATACCTCGCCACTTAGTTTAGAAATGGTGTACATATGTTGTAAAATTTGCCTATTGGTGGTGGGATAGGGACTTCAAAGGAAATAGGGAAGAAACTATTCTTCTCTGATACAAGCATGTCGATACACTGCGTCTAGGCAGGCAATAACCAACAGACTTAATTCATAAACAGACAAAAATCTATATTGGTAGGTTATTGGATTTGTATGGGGATATATCCTTTTGCGTATTTTATGCCCAAAAGGACGAGTGCATATATCCCAATATAAATCAAATAACCTTTTTATTGCAAACACATTTTTAAATTAGAGAGAATAAAATAGATTGTAACATTTAATTTTCACCAAAAACTATTTGAAACAAACATATTGTCATTACATAATGGGAATTTTCGCAATGAAATCGATATTGTTTACGTCATGTGACATACTTTCTTTGACGTGAACAGAAAAGTCCACCAATCATTAACGAGTATACATTACACACCCAGTATGACTTGACTACACGTCAATATGGGCGTATATTGACGTTTCCTGTTACATTGAAAGTAAACGGATCTTGTAAATGCGTATGCAGTAATCTACAATATTGTACACCCTGCATTATTCAAGACATGACTCCATCCATATACTTTGTAGGAAGACAGGCTTCGTGTGGTTCCCGGGGGGCAAGAATAGGACAACTGCTAATCCGGACAGAGGGGTAAAATCCCACCGAATCGATGTTCATTGTGTCCATTTTGTCGTATTCGTTTAAGGTCTTCATCATGATCTCTGTATTGTTTTAGGTGCTTCTTGAGTGATGGCAGAAAACAATGGTCGAGGTGGAGTGTTTACAATTGGAATTTGCAGCAACTCTGCAGTTCTACAGGTTAGAAAGTTCTAGGCCCATTGAAACTTGATCCCGAATGGGATAGGGACTTTAAAGGAAATAGAGAAGAATTTCTTTTTCTCTGATACCACTTAGCAGATTACAAACATGTTTGGCTTTTTATTTAAATTTAGTCAAATTCTCACACAATAACAGCCATGCAGCTTTTAAGCTTCAGACAGACTATTAAACATCTTCATGACTGCAACATGTTCCTACTAAAAGAAGGTAAGTGAGAATGACCTTGACATGCTTCTACATTGACACATTTTCTAGTTCACCTATGTTTTGTTTCAGGGCGTACGGAATGACTGGGAATGTGTAGAGTTCTGTCTCAGCTGGATACACGGCCATGCGTGTCTGGGGGAGCCAAACCGAATCCGGAAGGTGTACGAGATTGAGGGCCTGTTCCAAGAGATGCACGCCCATATTGGGAACAGCGTGTCCAAGACGCAGTGTATCGACATGCTGACCTCCTCCGACTGGGACTATGAAATAGACACAAAGTAGGTGGTTAAGCTATTACGATTTACTAAGAAGCTTATACAAATCACTCTCCATGGCACGGATGACAGCGTTAACCCGGTCTTGACATTAGAGTAATCAGTGGGAAACCCCCGGATCCCATTAGGTGACCACCTAACTAATTTACCTTGCGACTACCCAGACGGATTCAAACCATTAGTTAAAAGCGAGTGTTCTACCAACTATGTTAGTCAGTTAACATTTAATTAAATTAAAGCGTAGAATATTGAAAATAAAGCACGAATGCATGATCTAACAGGATCCGGATTGCACCTTTGAATATTTATATGTAGATCTGTCTTCCTACAAAGTATATGGAAGGAGTCGTGTCTTGAATAATGCAGTGTATACAATATTGTAGAATACAGATTTTTGTCTGTTTATGAATTTATGTTATTTATTGCCTGCCACTTCTGACCAATGATATAGTTACTGTTTGTTTGTTTTTGCTGTCAAATGTTAAGAAGTTAGTATTTTAATTCAATACGATGGCTCAGTTATTCAAAGATCGGTTAACTTAACCGAGCGTTAAGTCAAAATTTCAAATCTTTAAATTTCCGATAAATGAATATTTCTAACAGAAACTGAGCATATGTTAAGAAGAAATGCAAATTTAAAAACTTTTATTAGTACAAAACATATTTTTGTGAGAAATGTACTTTCAAATTGAAAGTTTACACTAACCAAGGATTAAGCTAACCGATCTTTGAACAACTGGGCGCTGGTATGGTCTTCATTTATTCTGAATAGTTAACTGGTGACATATATTTACAGGAACATCAATTTAAAGCTGTACAATCAAGCTCTGGAGACCACCGCTATTATTCAGACCACCTGCTTTTAGAAACCATCTTTTTAGTTCCCATAGCCAGTGGGGTGTGGGTGGGAGAGGGGTTGTGCATTTTTTTGAGGGGTGGCGGGGGGCAATGTGAAAAAGAATGGCAAAATGGGTCTTGTACTAAAATCAAGAAGAATTTGAAAAAAAGAATATTTAAAAGAAAAAAATACCTGAAAACTCGAAGTCTTTCTTTTCACACTCAAAAAACAAAACAAAAATACCTACCTTCAACTCTTCATGGTTCAATTATGCACAAAATTTATGTACAAAAACCAGCTAGCTGGTTCCAGATTAAATTGTTTTTAATAAACATGATACCTGTATTATAAGACCAAGTTCACTCTTCCCTTTTATAGTCTCTTAATACAGATTAGACTGCATTTTAAAGTGACCTAATTCTTGTGTTTTTCATCATTTACAGATGTGATTACCATGAACAGAAGGAATCCAAATATTGCGCCCTGGGTATTGTCAATAGATACTCGTAAGTGAAATGTTACTATGTCTCCCTACCGCGCAGGAAAGTGGCCATCTTTATATAGACAGTGGACCTATATAGGAAAATCTTATGATAGCTACTTTCCCGAACCTTTATTTGGACCTCTTCTTGAAATAAACGTGCCTTTACCTATTTAGATGGAGAAGAACGCTAAAAACAGTGTTGATAAAGAACTGTTTTTTTTAAGACCAAAACCAGGCTTTCAAAAAGTTAGCAGTATGCAAATATAAATATAAAAATTGAACAGGAAAAGCAGCATTCAAGGACGACAGTCAACCACAAACGCACACAGAAACAAAGAAATTTAAAGATGAATAAAAGGCCAAATAAGACCTCACAAACAAAAAAGGGTTGACAATAGGGCTACCGCCTTGGAACGGTCAGTGGCAAAAAAGGCCGCTGGGGGTTTAACCAGGTTCTAGGGTGCACCAAATCTCACACTTACCCTACCGTCAACCCAATAAAACGGGACAATGTAAATAAAGAAATCCCCGCCATGAACTATTCTCTAACCAACAAGGCAGCATTAATAGGCAATATAAGTAAAACACAAAGAGGCTCGTGTATATATAAATACAAAAAAACAAGTTGTTTTTGGCCGTTTTTGTCCAAATTCAATTCCAAAACGTATGTTTTTTACCCAATTGGAAAGAAAATTGCAATTGATCTTTTTCCCCATAAAAACATTAACATAATTGGGAACATGTCTTTGCAAGTTGTGATATGACAGAAAGATTGTAAAAGCAACGTTAAACCAATACCTACATACATACATACACATGGTAATATCACAAAATATGTAATGACGTCATGAGATGGCGTACAAGTGACATCATTTGAGTTTTCTACTTCAGTTACGCTATATCAGACTCGCTGTGCAACCACTTCAATGTCCAGTTGACACGAACCCACCTGCCCATGCGCGATTCCGTGGCGTCGTTTACAGTGCTCTCTCCTTCCACAATGCCGGTCTGCAACAAACAGGAATCCCGTCTGCCTGCCAAGTCAGACATACTGTTTCAACCGCGACAACAACAGGCGAAGGTATGATCCCATGTGCTTATGAATCATTTAAGAATTGATTCTCATTTTTTCGGTGTTTAGTCTGTTATAAATGTTTATGCTGCTGTCACTAGTGGAACACTGCGGTCTAGTAGTATAGCATTGGACTCGGGATCGGAAAGTCGTGGGTTCGATCCTCGCCATGACTGTATGCGTTGTGTCCCTGAGTAAGACACTTTATCTGCATTTGCTTAGTACTAGTTCTACCCAGGAAGACATCGAGTGTTTAAAATAAGTTCAGAGAGTTTTCGTTACAATCAATGTAAAATAAATATTTAAGTCTTAATAAACTAAATGCCGGGAGAAAATGGCAAATTACATGAAGCCGGTTTGCGCTTTATGGTAAATTTGCCGTTCTCTGAATGTTTGCTGTTTAAAATCAGAATGAGCCTTTCTAATAGCATTTCGCTTCGTTACTCCACTTCCACATGTCCTCTGACATCTCTTAACCAATTGTTACACCTTTTTCTCGGATCCTTGCCGATTCAGGTTTGTACTTAGTAGATAGACCATCTGCCAAGATGGCCGCTGTTGATAAATACAAACAAATACAAAATCTTTGGACATATTTTGATCGTTGAAAGGTCTGTTGCTCGAAGACATTTAACTAAGTTGGCTACCTTGATTTTTGCGGGATCAACTGGTCTTTTTATAGTTTATGTTTAGTTGTTTAGTTGGAAGTCTTTGATATTCCAGCCAGTTATTTTGGAGGAATTACCACTGAAAACAGGCTGATCTTCGGACTGGTATACTAGTAACAGTGTGGCTTATGCCATGTAGTTTTTAGCGACACAAATAAAACAACATGTAAAGCGAGCTACACAGTTTTTCCACAACACAAAGAAATTCTAATCTTATACCCTCCCTAGTCAGCCAAAATTTGTAAAAGAAGAGGAAATAAAACATACTATTTACCTTTTTTTGCCTCCGCAGAGAGGCATATAGTAATCGCACCATTAGTCCCATCCATTCGTTCGTCCGTCCGAAACAATCATGTCTCAGCCATATCTTTGAAAATATTGAAGGGAATTTCACAAAACTTAACACAAATGTTAATCACAATGAGACGATATGTCACACATAAGAATCGGGTCCTTACCTCAAAGGTTAAAGTCGCACTTGTAGGTCAAAGGTCAAATTAACTTTGGGGGCATTTGTCACTGGTGACATTACTTGTAATATTTGAGTTTTCTGGTCGAATCTGTTGCAATTAGTTGTTTGGTTAGCCTCGTGAATTGTCGTGATTGATTCAGTAAAATCTGACAAGCAATATAAAGAAGAACATTTCTGTGTTTACTATTTAGATTACAAGTAATAATATTATAGATTTGGTACTTTCTTTATATTTTTTAATGTTTAATCAAGATAAAATTATGGATGTCATTGTAATTTTGTCCCAACAAATTAAAAAACACAAAACACTTGTTTCTTTTTAAATAATGATCAGATTGTGTATGAGTTAATTGCCACAGATAATGATCAGATTGTGTATTGCCACAGATAATGATCAGATTGTGTATGAGTTAATTGCCACATTTAATGATCAGATTGTGTGTGAGTTAATTGCCACAGATAATGATCAGATTGTGTATGAGTTAATTGCCACAGATAATGATCAGATTGTGTATGAGTTAATTGCCACAGATAATGATCAGATTGTGTATTGAGTTAATTGCCACAGATAAAGATCAGATTGTGTAGGAGTTAATTGCCACAGATAATGAGATTGTGTAGGAGTTAATTGCCACAGATAAAGACAGTTTGGTTCTTGTAAACTTGCAGCCTGCACCTAGACAAGAAGACCTGGATGAAGATTATAGAGAACTGCGGAGGCCTAATGTTCCAGGTAAGGCCATAATAAGTTAATTGCTAGATTCTCATCCCCGCATGGCCCCGCATTTTTATGCCGCCCCCGTTATTTTTATTTCTTAAATTTTTTTTATATATATATATAAAAAAAAACGAAATTAAAAAAATGATTAATAAAAAAAATTGCTGCAAGTATGAAATGCTATTGAAAAACGTGTTTTCAATCTTGGAAGTACTCAGTAGTATGTTTTACTATTTTTGTCTTGTGCCGAGGCCATTTTCCATTTGTGGTATATAAAATAAAAAAATAAAAAATTCTGCCCCTATTTTGAAATAAATTTGGATGAGAAACTAGCAATTATGCCTAACACTGAAAATAAATTATCAATGCATTTTAGGGAACTTAAAAAAGTACATTTCAGCAGAGTTTGGAATTAACGGGAGATTGATAGACAATTGTTTTCAGATAGTTGTTGTACCGTATTATTCTGCTTTAATTATCGTGATTCAATTAGAGATTTTTTTGTTTTAAATTTTTTAACCTTTTATTTTCGTCGAATGGTTCATCTAGCAAAACTAATATTTTGATGCGTATTATACACGGAAACAACTTGTTTACCCCAGTTTTGACCTCTGAGAAGTGGGGTGCGTACTATACAAGGTAAAATACTGTAAGAGTCTGTTACTAGAAAAAGAACGTTTAACTATATATATATATATAAAAAACAAATCATGTTATATTATGTTATTGTATTTTCATCGAGTGTGAATAAAAATATTTGACATTTTCTCTCATAGGTCAAGATTATGGAGGTATGGGAGGAGCTAGTGTTCAAGCTCCAGCATGGGGTGGAATGGGTGGAGCTTACGGAGATGGAGCAAGCATGCCAGCAATGGGGCGTGGTCTTACATTGGGCATGCAAGGTGAGTATTGCACTGTGGTTATCAAAGCATTATGCCTCTGGCTAACATTTTGATCTTGATAATTTAAAGAATAAAAACATCACACCCTAGAGTGAAAACCTAATAAATATTTATAGTCTGCACAAAGGCATTGTGTTTGATTACTTTTGCGTGAAATATTCTAAGTATGTTTTTTGAAAGTAATTAGTTCCTGCAAAATGATTTACCAGCAAACAAATCATATGCCATTTGATTTTCGTGACTCAATGAAACCTGGGAATATTTTTGATTTATTGGTTCCCTACTGGTGAAACTTGTGTGACTAAAGGCTTACTCTATGTCCATCAGTCTGTCTTATATGTCGATCCCCTACAAGTGTCAATCCCCAACATGTGTGTCCCCATGTGGTTGCCGGGGTAGAATACAACCAATGCAAATCCTGCTAGATCCTACACAGTTTATTTGTAGTTCTTTGTGTAATTCCTAGGTTTTCAGCAGGGTTTGGAATTAACGGGAGATTGATAGACAATTGTTTTCAGATAGTTGTTGTACCGTATTATTCTGCTTTAATTATCGTGATGCAATTAGAGATTATTTAAAAAATTTAACCTTTTATTTTCGTCATATGTTTCATCTAGGAAAACTAATATTTTGATGCGTATTAAACACGGAAACAACTTTTTTACCCAGTTTTGACCTCTGAGAAGCGGGGTGCGTAATATACACGGGTGCGTACTATACAAGGTAAAATACGGTAAGAGTCTGTTACTAGAAAAAAGAAAGGTTAACTATATATATATAAAAAAACAAATCATGTTATATTATGTTATTGTATTTTCATCGAGTGTGTATAAAAATATTTGACATTTTCTCTTGTAGGTCAAGATTATGGAGGTATGGGAGGAGCTAGTGTTCAAGCTCCAGCATGGGGTGGAATGGGTGGAGCTTACGGAGATGGAGCCAGCATGCCAGCAATGGGGCGTGGTCTTACACTGGGCATGCAAGGTGAGTATGGCACTGTGGTTATCAAAGCATTATGCCTCTGGCTAACATTTTGATCTTGATAATTTAAAGAATAAAAACAGCACACCCTAGAGTGAAAACCTAATAAATATTTATTGTCTGCACAAAGGCATTGTGTTTGATTTCTTTTGCGTGAAATATTCTAAGTATGTTTTTTGAAAGTAATTAGTTCCTGCAAAATGATTTACCAGCAAACAAATCATTGCATGCCATTTGATTTTCATGACTCAATGAAACCTGGGAATATTTTTGATTTACTGGTGAAACTTGTATGACTAAAGGCTTACTCTATGTCCATCAATCTGTCTATATGTCGATCCCCTACATGTGTCAATCCATAACGTGTATCCCCATGTGGTTGCCGGGGTAGAATACCTCCCCCCCTTCATGTTCATTTTGTCATTTTTTTATCATGCATATTCAAGGTCTTCTTCATGACACTGCATATGCAAATGTGGAAACGTGGCTCCATCATAAATGGAGTGTATACAATAGAATTTGCAGCAACTCTGCAGTTCTGCAGGTTAGAAGGTTCTAGGACCATTCTCCATATTTTTGTCTAGATGTAAATGGAGGATGAGCCTGGTATGTTCATTCCTGTTTGGTGCCATATAACCTTGCTTGTGTTGATGCGCCGTAAAACCCCAATTCAGTTCAATTCAAGCCAACGTGTGGACAAGGATTGTGCCTGAAAAGAGATATTATCCTGAAACCATGAAATTAACATGATGCCAGTACTTAGATATCTCCGCCCTATTGTTGATGTCGGCGTATATTGGCAATAGGTTTTATGATAATACTCTTGCACGTGCTATTGTTTGTCGGAGGTATCCTATTGGTTTCATTGGTTAAATAGATAAATGATTGACAACTAGCATCATGTAAATTAAACAAAAAGGGCACGTTTCAAACATGTAAAATCTGTAACTGAGCTTCTACAAATATTTTTGTTAACGCGCGTCATGCACATAGGTTTTTACTTAACTTCAGGGCTCAAATTTAGCATTTTTATCAACTGGCATTTTTTTGCCAGTTGATAAAAACATGAACTGGCAAATTATAGCTAACTCCAGGAAACAATAAACAATAGCCCTTTTTTTTTTATCATTTTGACTAGTCATTTATGCCTATAAACTATATTATGCCTAAATAGTTTTATTTTCTAGCAATTTTCTGAACTAAAAGGCTGTTAAACACTTGCATAATATTGCCAGTGCTTCAAAAGTTTACTGGCATTTTGAAAAAAAGACTGGCAAAATGCCAGTAAAACAGTTTAAATTTGAGCCCTTTAACATTAATAATGATTTGAAAAGTTCAAAGCAAATTGTATTTTCATATTACTAATTATTGATTTTATTACATCCAAAATGTATTTAAACCTATGATAAAATAACTGACATAAAATTGTAACTTCAAAATGTTAGTATTGTTTTTTTAATTATATGCAAGGATTTTTAAAGGGACACAAGGCAAGCTTTTATTAAGCATTAAAATTAGCTCCTCAATTTAATAATCCTGTTCTATTTTGACTTTTAATCTTCTTGAATATGATTAAATAAAATGTTGAGCTTATTGAACAAAATTAATGCAAGTTATGTAGAAAAACTAATGGGACAGCAAAAGTTTAAAAATCAAGATTGCCATGTGTCCCTTTAAGATTAAAATGATACTGGATTATGATAATAATTTTAATGCTTTATATATACCTCAAGATTACCTTGCATCCCTTTAATTTACATCTTAGATAATAAATGTTCTTTATACACTTCCTTGTTTTTACAGGTTTGGACATCTCGGATAGACATGTCGGACTAGCGAACCCACCCAAACCAACAGAAGCCCCAGCCCCACCCACTGCCTGGCAGGTGAGACATTACATTTGATAATTTGTATGCACAATACATTACTATTTGACTGTCGATAATTTGGTCGAAACAATAATTAATTTATGATTAGATGTGTTGTTGTTTTCAGTTTCTGTTAATTTGGTCAATAAATCATGACGAGCCTTTCCTGTAAATTTCCTGTATGAGTGTGTACAGTATCTGCACACATGCTTCAGACTGAAGGTAGTTTGTAAATCCTGATTTAAGCTTAACTATTATTGTATAAACACTTAGAGGGTGTAGAGGAAACTGTTTAAGTGGAATGGGCATATAATTTTACCCTTGTTCGTCCATTTGTACGTACTTAACGAAAAAAAATTTACATTCAAGTTTTTCGTTAAGTTTATTTTTGTGCGACTGACTGCTGAAATGGTGCATCTGTGTCCCATAGACTCATTTATTAGTCTGTTTTATGGTTCTGTTGCATCTTTTTCATCAAAGAGGAGTTTATTTTATAAATGCAGATTAAATCATCATGTATGGTACCTAGTTAATGGTAATTTAACCTGCGTCTCCCTAGCAACCAGCAGCCCCTTTCCAGCAGCCCTTAGGGATAGGGCGTGGCATGATAGTAAAGGCTCCTCCCCCAATGTCCTATGAGGATGATGGTGATGATGATGATATACCTCCACTGAGAAGACCAGGACAGGCCCCTGTAGATGTAGCTCCTCTCAGGATGCCCGGGCAAGCTGCCCCAGATATGGCCCCTTTGAGACGCCCAGGAGAAGCTTCCTCTGCCCCACCCGCAAGGGGTCCTGAGCAATACTCACAGTTTGATGACGTAGAAGACTATGGCGCATTGAACGGAGTGAACAATGAAGCTGAAGGTTAGTGTATATATATTTAACAAAACACCAATATTATACAGTCAGCCCTGCTCAAGAGATCACCTGTGTAATTTATGACCACCTGCTTTAACTGACAACCATTTCAGTTACAAATTGTTATGTTTGAAACCTAAAATACATTGTATTAAGAGACCACCTGTGTTAAGATCTGTATTAAGAGACCACCTGTGTTAAGATCTGTATTAAGAGACCACCTGTGTTAAGATCTGTATTAAGAGACCACCTGTGTTAAGATCTGTATTAAGAGACCACCTGTGTTAAGAGACCACCTGTATGTTTTCTCTTCTCTTGATACAGCAGTGCTCCAGTTAAGCTTTCATCACAATGCATATTGTACGCATTAAAAAATGTATAGCTTATTTACATTTACTAATGCGTATTATTAAAACTAGTTTTGAAAAAAAACGTTAAATTTATGTGTAAATTGACTGTTACACTGTGCATGTCCTTTTTTCAAACAAAACGAGGACAGAAAGAAGCCAAATATCACAAGTAGGAAAATTTCCCTGTAATCTGAATCCAGTGTCTGCTTCGATAGTCTATAAATAGAATATAGTATGTTTATTACATTGGGAAAGCCCGGTCTGATAGAGCGGTGATATTTGTTTAATCCCTGAGCGGGTTGTAATTTGATATAAAAACAACAAAGATATTACCAAGAATGCATTGTTTTACATCTGACTCATAAATCAGAGATTCACCATACCCTGTTGGTAAAATAACGTGTCATTAGAAAGAGAATGTTTTACGCATTCATATTGCTTAGGCTTAATCTTGTTAAACTCGGTACCTCTTATTTTATTAACTGAAAACAATGCAAGTTTAGTTTTTAATGAATGAATGGTGTTTTACGGCATGTCGACACATAAATAGGTCATATTGTGCGCAAAAAAACGACGAAAGATGAAGAAATGAAGGATTAATTAAAAATTAATGTAAAGATATAAAGATAAAACTATTAAAAGATAAGGGATGATATGGTAGTAATATAAACTATATAAATTTGCCTTTGTAAAATATGATGCCTTATATCCATGGATGTACCAGTCCACAACTAAAGGTGGATATATGTGCAAGTACTGTGAGCTCTTTAGTGTTGGGAAATTTCAGTACTCGTTAAGATGATAGGGCCTTCATCTTTCATCCGATCTTTAAGAAACTTTACCAGATTGTTAATATCAATGAAAGCTTGGACAAGTTCGAAAACCATCCAGATTGGACCATTTACATCCGAGTCATGGCCATTGATTTTCTGAAATATGCTATATCTTGGCCTCATTAAGACGAAATGGACTTCATTTGGCCGGATTTCATTGAAACTTTGCAGGGATGATCAGTACCAAGCCTAGTTGTACATAGTCACCGTGTTCCAGTTGAATGATTTTGGCGGAGTTATAGCCCTTTAAAGGTTTTAATACACAAACTTTGTTCTGACTAGTTCTCTTGAACCCCTGGCCGGATTTAAACGAAGCATTTTAGGGATGATCAATTCCATGTCTAGTTGTGTAAATGATTCTTTTGGAAGAATTATGGCCCTTTAAAGGTTTTAATACACAAACTTTGTCTGATCTACTTCTCCTGAACCCCTCACCAGATTTCAGTGAAAATTTGCAGAGATGATCAGCACCAAGCCTAGTTGTGCATGTCATCGTCACGTTCCGGTTTACAGATATTTGGCAGAGTTATGGCCCTTTAAAGAATTTTGATACCACAATTTTTTCCTGAACCCCTGGCTGGATATAGACGAAACTTGACAAGGATGATCAGTATCAAGCCTAGTTGTGCATATCATTGCCATATTTCGGTTGAATGATTTTTGGCAGAGTTTTGACCCTTTATATGTTTTAATACACAAACTTTGTCCAGATTAGTCTCTTCTGAACTCTTTGCCAGATTTCAACGGATCTTGGCGAGAATGATCAGTACTAAGCCTAGTTGCACCTGTCATTGCCATGTTCTGGTTGAATGATTTTTGAAAGACTTGTGGCCCTTTATACATAAACTTTATCTTGAGCCAGTAGAGCATCCACAGGCCCTCTTGGGCCTCTTGTTTATGTAGACATTACTGATTATTGAATTCAGAAAATTTCCCTATTTTGTAAAAATGCTACTAAATTTTCCCAATTTAAAAGGTAGAGGTACCTTTGAAAAAAGATAAAAAAATAACTGTCAGCAGCCGGACATTGTAAACCCTGATCAGCCTGCGAGTTACTCTGGGTTTACAATGGACGCAAAGGTTATTATAGTCGTGCTTAGCGTGTTAAAGGTTAACGATCTTTAGGAATATATTGGATAGTAAGTGTAGCGCATGGTTACGGGATACCTACGTATGTATCCTTCACCTCTCGCGGGCGGCTCTAAATAACACATAATACCGGTAATAGGTTCATGAGCTGTTAAATAATGATTCAGTCCGATTGGCTATTTTGTATTTACTACAGCTTTCTATTGTACATGTTGGTCAAACTGGCCCTACAGAGTTCAAGCACTACAAACCTACCTCATCACTTTGACTAACACAAACATTCCCTTTGGTGAGCTTCCCTGTCGTCTGACAGCTCTGTTCTCTGTTGTTGTGTCGTGAGTATGACATTTTGGGGTTCTATGTCGTCTTGCGTACAATTTTGAAATTAAATTACTTAGGGTATTCTATCCCATCCCATTTTTGTACTACGCCTCATTAGCTCAGTGTACGAGGCCCTTGCACTACAGACCTCTGCCCCATGTGGGTCCGCTCCCTGGCTGAGGATGAGAAACCTCCTCTGAAGTTGCTGTCACAATGTAACCTAATATGGTGTGTTAACTGGACATGTGTTAACCCCATGTCATTTCTTTTCCAGTACTTAACTCATTTCTGGTTGCATTAGAAACAATTCACTACTATCCAATGTGCATTTACAACATGAAGTATTCTTTACTATAGTAAGCATGTATGAGAGATCACATCATTCACAGTAGCAATCCATTACAAGTTTTTAGTGACCACCCATCTTGTTTTCCAGTGTCTCATGTAGGTTGAGGTAGGGTGGTATACTAGATACAGTTAAACCTACTCACAAGAGGTTTTAATTAAAATGCACCTGTTTTAAGAGACCACCTATTGTAAGAGACCAATATTTGCTTTTTAGCTCGACTATTCGAAGAATAAGAGATCTTATCGGGCAAAGTGTAAAACTGTTGTTTATTTATATATCGTTACAACAGTTTTCCACTCACCCTTCGTTATGTAATCACGTCGGCGTTGGCGTCCTACATCAAGGTTTGCGTGTAAGCTGTGTTTACAAGTCTATGTCTCTTACATTTCTTATCCTAGCACCACCAAATTTGTCTGCATAAGTAATTTTGGTTCATGTAACCCACGGGCTTCCATGGAACCCACATTCGGGTAGCCCTTAAAATGTGTCCCATTTCACATCAAAGTTTGTGTGTAAGCTGTGTTTACAAGTCTATATCTCTTACATTTCTTATCCTACATTTCTTATCCTAGCACAACCAAATTTGGCCATGAGCTTCATTATAGCATTACCTTAAGGGCTACTCAAGTACTTTTGGTTTCTGTAACCCCTGGGCTCCCATGGAAGCTAAATTCTGATAGCCCTTAAAATGTGTCTCATTTCACATCAAATTTTGCGTGTAAGCTGCAGGTCTACTATATCTCTTACATTTCATGTCCTAGCTCAACTAAATTTGGGAATTGGTTTCCTTATAGTATGTTGTAAAGGGTTGTGTAAGTAATTTTTAGCTCGACTGATCAGAGATCAGCAGAGCTTATGCCGTGGTGCGTCGTCTGTCCCTCCGTCCGTCTGTCCGTCCGTCTGTCTGTCTGTCCGTCTGTCCGTAAACTTTTTTGCAGCGACTACTCATCTGAAACTACTGAATGGATTTTCATGAAACTTTACAGAAATGTTGTCCATGAAGTCTAGTTGATCCTAGCAAAAATTTATGTTGATGTGAAATCCAAGATGGCCGCCAAATCTAAAAATAGGTTTTTAAAAAACAAGTTTGTAGCGACTACTTCTTGAAAACTATAAGTGATATTGATATGGGACTTTTTCTAAAATGATCAGCATGACATGGTGTTGGTCCTTGTCGAAAATCGTTTTGATTCGACGTTAAACATGGCTGCCAGCGGCCATCTTTGTTTACATAGAGTTATATAATGAAAACTTGTAGCGACTACTCCTCTGAAACTACTTGACGGATTTTCATGAAACTTCACAGGAATGTTGCTCTTGATGGCTAATTGATTCTAGCAAAATTTCAGGTCGGCCGGAAATTCAAGAATAAATTTTCAAAATACAAGTTTGTAGCGACTACTTCTTGAAAACTATAAGTGATATTGATATGGGACTTTTTCTTTAATGATCAGCATCACATGATGTTGGTCCTTGTCAAAAATTGTTTTGATTCAACATTAAATATGGCTGCCAGCAGCCATCTTTGTTTACATAGAGTTATATAGTAAAAACTTGTAGCGACTACTCCTTTGAAACTACTTGGTTGATTTTCATGAAACTTTACAGGAATGTTGCTCTTGATGTCTAATTGATACTAGCAAAATTTCAGATCGGCCAGAAATTCAAGATGGCCGCCACAGCTAAAAATAGATTTTTAAAAAACAAGTTTGTAGCGACTACTTCTTGAAAACTATAAGTGATATTGATATGGGACTTTTTCTAAAATGATCAGCATGACATGGTGTTGGTCCTTGTCGAAAATCGTTTTGATTCGACGTTAAACATGGCTGCCAGTGGCCATCTTTGTTTACATAGAGTTATATAATAAAAACTTGTAGCAACTATTCCTCTGAAACTACTTGACGGATTTTCATGAAACTTCACAGGAATGTTGCTCTTGATGTCTAATTGATCCTAGCAAAATTTCAGGTTGGCCGGAAATTCAAGATGGCCGCCACGGCTAAAAACAGATTTTCAAAAAACAAGTCTGTAGCGACTACTTCCTGAAATCAAAATCAATCAGTAGAGCTTTAAGGTCATTGACCTCTTGTTTTTCTACAAATTCTGGGCTCCCATGGAACCCAAATTGTGATGGCCCGTAAAATGTGCAATAAAGGCAGATCAAGGTTTGCTGTAAGCTGTTGTATATATATCTATATCTCTTCAAATGTTTTTCTTATGTCACTCAAATTTGGGTTGGGATTTCTTACAGCATTATTCATACTTCACAATTATTGGGGCATGGGCTCCCTCCTTCCCACTTAAAACCTGATTATTTTTTTTCTCCACTCGAAACTCGTTTTTCGTGTGTTTTTTTTACATATTTGTTTCGCACCCCCCACCCTCCATCCCCCACCCCCAATCATCACCACCAGCTGAATTCATTTTATCTTCCCTTATTTGGATATTAAAATTATAATTAGAATGCAATCATTTACATGTAAAACAATTTAGATTAAATTCAGATACACAGATGAAATATCAATAAAAAACCAACTGAAATGAGGTCACAATAAGAAATTGCTAGGTTCTTATCCCCTCCTCTCCGAGGAGCCTTTCGACTACAAATTTCTTTAAAATGACAACAATTTTGGATTAAAACTGATGAAAATAAAAAATAAAATTTCGCGCCTGTCCCAAATTTTACTATAATTTGTATAAAGATTCTAACAATAACTTTATATCGGCCCGAGTTTCTATACCCGCCCACCCCACAACCCCACATTGTTTTTGGCTTGTTTTCTGATGGTTTATACTGGCTATATAATTTATTATTCTCTGAAAAATCAAATAGTCGAGCTGCGATGTTCTCCGACAGCTCTTATTGTAATAGTGATCTCCCGATACAGCAGTGCTCAAGAAATAGGATAGCCCGACGCCCGGGGCTCCTCGAAATCCATTCCGGGCCTATCTCACTTTGCAGACGAGGAGCCCGTCGGGCCTGTCTTAAAAAAAAAAAATAAAAAAATAAAAAAATCCCCAAAAAAATCAGTTTTACTGGATCTCAAGCTCAAGTTCCTCAATACAAAATACTCCCATGTGTATTGTGAACTGTGAAAACACTTGCAATAAAGTAATTAAAATGTGTTATACACACATTGAAACAATAAGAAGTTTGAATATTTTGCCTGGCTTCGTGTCGGCAGTTTGTCACAACTTTGAGGTCGACAATTGTTGACATAAAACTCATTATTCTGCTAATAGGGTTGTGTTTTCTTTCCTTTGTGATAAGAAATACCGTTTTTGTCATTAAAAACACACTAATGCATGAAAAAAATCGTTATTGATGGTATTTCGATTGAATGTTTGTGAAATGTTCGGGCCGTAAAAGTGCGGTGTCATAGTAGTTCGGATGGTACATAATTTCGGATATATTATTATTTTTATTTTTTTACATTATCAAATAAGAAAAAATGTCTTTTACAAATAGATGTTGGTGGAAAGAAAACTATATATACTGTATATGTATAAATACAGATATAAAGTATATTTCTATTCATTATTTAAGGTGTAAGGAGTTCCTGGAATCCTACTTTTAAATGAATTCTAGTCTAGGCTCCTAATTCTTTACTTGGAGAAAGTGGTGACAAAAAGAAAAAATATAGCCAGAGGAGGCTCTGATAGTCTCATAAAACCTGATTAAAAATTTGGCTCCAAGTTTAGCTCCAGTTTCACCAAGTCGGCTCTGATTATTATCGTTTGGCAAAAGTGCTAGTACTCTCCTTTGCACTGGTTATAAATTACTATGTAATATTTTATTCTAACATATTTTAAACGAAATGGTAAATAAGTCTGCTGACCAGGGAGCATAAAGTGGTAGCAAAAAGAAAAATATAGTCAGAGGAGGTTATGAGCTTGATTAATACATACATAACAAAATTAATGTGTGCTATAAAAGTGAATAAAGACACATTTCCAATAAGAAAAAAATATTGGACCTTTCCATTTTAAATCAGGGCCTGTCCATTTTAAATCAGGGCCTGTCCATTTCAAATCGGGGCCTGTCCATTTTCAGAAGCAACAAGCCCTGGGCCTGTCTCTTAAAATAATTTTCTTTGAGCACTTTACAGGTTTTACTTTTAATCAAGAAACATGGATTCAAGGCATATTTATATAGATATCTTGTCTGTTTTTCAGTTTCTTGTGTAGGTCGAGGTAGGGGTGGTATACTAGATCACCTTATGAAGCACGGAGTCAAGCCCGGAGTTCCATTAGGGCGGGGATATGCACCGCCAGGGTGGGGTAGGTCGCTGTGTGTTTATTAGTGGTACATTCATTATTTAAGAAACTGATCCACCAAATAACAGCAAAACTACACTACAAAAACATTTATCAAAACTCTGTCCAGGTGTTTAGGTCATATAATGATGTATGTGTGCCTATTAAAAGTATAGGATTTGCCATGGGTTCTTAAATACCATTATTGAACATGCATAAAATGAATTATGAATTACATGCATACCTCGTCGTCGGTAGGTTAAGACACGGTGTACATATGTTGTAAAATTTCGCTGCTGTTGGCGGGATAGCTGCTTTAAATGAAATAGTGTACAATGAATAAAATCGCATAATTTAATAGGAAGGGCTTTGTATGTGTAAAAGTGTTAATATTTGTCACCATCAAAATGTAAGCTTTTCTGAAATTCATTTACGTAAAAGTTCTTGAAATTTTTTAGATCTGGAGAAATTAAATCTTTAATTTTATTTTAATTCATTTCAGTTGATGATGGAAGTATTGGCCCTATACGTAAAACTATAAGATCATAATTGTACAACTCAGGACGTGGCTGTGATACAAACATGTTGCTACAGGGTGGCTCGTTGTTCAATGTCTACAATTCAGCAGGGTGGCCCGTTGTTCAATGTCTACAATTCAGGTGGTGTGTAACTACTAACACATCATCCTTTACAAGCAGTATTGGAGGGGGAAAGTAAACGTTTATTCCAGTAGACGGCCATCCAAGATGGCGGTCGTTTGGATTTGTTTAAACGTGTAATCAGTGGTGGTGTTGTACGGGATTTGTTTAAATAAAAAATTGTAGTCTCGATGCAACTGGTCAACATAGAGTTGTTAATGCATAAAGTAGAAAATCATTCATTTAAAATAGTATATGTTATTTCATATAATAGCAATCAAAAGTGATTTAAAATTTTGGTGATGGGTGCAATAAAATGGAAAAAAACGAGATCTGAAATTTACAGTTGTATGGGTGCAATAAAAATATAGGTGCCATAAATGAATGAAAATTGAGCAGTGAAACAGTGTAAGGTGCAATGAATGGCATAGTGACCCCTGCGCCGAACATCAAGGTGACCCCTGCACTGAACTTAGTAGTGATTGGTGCACGGAACATCTTAGTAGACAGCGTGCCAAACATCGTAACAGCAGTATTCTGGAGAATTCAAGCAAGGAACTAATTTTAATGTAATAATAATTCTGTGTTCTTGTTAATCGCAATAGAATACTTGTGTAGTTTTAATGTACTTTATCTTGTAATATAAAGGCTAGAACCAGTATGCAAATAATTCATGCCGTATTCATTCGAAATAAGCATAGTGTTAAATGATGCCGGTTTAAATATTTTCCTTTAAAGGGAGACACGACAATCTTCTTTCTTGAAAAAAATAATTGTGAACTTACTGAAATATATGTTAGAGCTATTTTGACCATTAGAGAGTCCACAGCCCTCTTGGGCCTCTTGTTCATGCATATATATGGAATATATACAAAGTTTGTATAAAAACCTTTATTTTGTAATTCTTTTAAGTATCACAGAAGATATACTTCCATAGGGCTTTTTCATTAAAACATACATGGGACCACAAGAAGGCACTTTTGCAATTATGCCCCCACCCATAGATGCAAAATTGAGTTTAAAGATTTCAACCAAATTTCTTAAATTAGGATTCACCCATAGATGTTTATTAAATTGCCTTCCTGGGGTCCCGGGTAAATGGAATAGCCCATATTTCTACAGTTAAAAATAGATTTAATCTATGATATATGGAATATATATTTTATATCTTGTTTTGACTTTTGTATAAAATCATGCATTTGTTGTCAAAAAATTGTTCTTTTTTGTCAAAGAAGATATACTGTCAAGAGTTCTACAGTTAAAAGTAGATATAAACAGTTGTGGATAGAAAATGTATATTTTATGTTGTTTTGACTTTCTGGAGAAGAAAAGCAAGACATATTTACTCAATTGTGAATTCTGATCTGATTGTTTTATTAATATTTTATGGACATCAAGAAGATGATATTCATAAGCATTATCATATTCATCTCTGTTATTTTAGTTTTTGTCTCGCCTTTTTGAAGGAAAGGAGACATAGGTGTTGCTTTTCCGAAGGCGGTGGCGTAAATATTCAACTTTTGCGTTTAGGTCACTTTCTCACAAACTGTAGACACTAGACCTTTCAAACTTTGCTTATAGTTGCGTCTTATGTGTGTGATACATTGCAACGTGACAGAGGAAATGTGGATGTGACCTTGACTGTCCAAGCAAAGGGCAGGACTTTTCGAACTTTTGTTATAGTTCTATCTTGGTTAGTACATCGCAACATGCCATAGTAATGCGGATGTGATCTTCACCCTCCAACAAAAAACAGATAACTTCTTACATTTACGTCACTTTCTCACAAACTATAATTATGCACTAGATGTTTTAACCTTAGATTATAGTTTTAATCTTTGGAAGACGAACAATTCTAATTTGACATAACCTTAGATTATAGTTTAATCTTTGGGAGAAAAAAAAATCTAATTTGACATTATTAAAACGAATAGACTTAAATGTCATATATCATCAGAATGTAAACTCCGCTGTTGTTAGTTATTAAAACTTTTACAAACTTGTCAGTTCAGGGTGAGAAGGTTCTAGGCCCATTTTCCATATTTTATCTCGATGTACATGGAAGATGAGCCTAGCATGTTAATGCCTGTTAGGCGCCATATAACCTTTTCATGTGTTGGTGCGCCTTAAAACCCCAATTCAATTCAATTCATTTAGACAAAGTTTAGCTCTTATTTCTTGTTCCTGTCCCCATTAAACGAGACGTGAATCTGCAAGTTTCTTGTTGATCATCACCGTTAATCATTCCAACAGGAAAGGGCAATAAGATGTTATGTTTGTTATTCGTTATTATTATGTTCTGCAATAAAGTTTTTATCTCACCTTTTTTCGAAGTAACAAAAAGAGACATACATGCTACTTTTCTGGCGATTGCGGCAGTATCAACATTTTATTCAGGTCACTTTCTCAGGAACTGTATGTACTAGAAACTTCAAAATCCATTATAATTGATCTTGAGTAGTACAACTTAATGTGACAGAAAATGCCAATGTGACCTTGACCCTCCAGGCAAAGGGCAGGTAACAGAGAACTTTTTTTTAGCTCTACTAGCCAAGGGCCAGCAGAGCTTATGGGATGGCGTGTTGTCCGTCGTCCGTCCGTCTTCCGTTGTTAACTTTTGTCTCGTTAAGACGATATGGCCTTCATTTCTCATCTGATCTTTACCAAACTTTAATAGATTGTTAATATCAATGAAAGCTCGGACAAGTTCGAAAACCAGCCATATCGGACCAGTAACAGCGGAGTTATGGCCCTTGATTTCGTTAAAAATGCTATATTTTGCCTCAATACGATAGGGCCTTCATTTTTCATCTGATCTTTAACAGATTGTTAATATCAATGAAAGCTCGATTTTGATAAACAGCCAGATCGGACCACTAACTGCGGAGTTATGGCTTTTGATTTAGTTAAACATGCTATATTTTCCCTCGATAAGAAGATATGGCCTTCATTTTTCATTTTATCTTTACCAAACTTTAATAGGTGTTAATATCAATGAAAGCTCGGACAAGTTTGAAAACCAGCCATATCGGACCATTAACAGCAGAGTTATGGCCCTTGATTTAGTTAAAAATGCTATATTTTGCCTCATTAAGACGCTAGGGCCTTCATTTTTCATCCGATCTTTACTAAACTTTACTAGATTGCTAATGTCGATGAAAGCTTGGAAAAATTTGATTTCGTTGAAAATACTATATTTTGCCTCAATGTGTCATAGGGCCTTCATTTTTCATCTAATCTTTACCAAACTTTACCAGATTGTTAAAATCAATGAAAGCTGGGATGATATAGAAAACCAGCCATTTCGCACCAGTAACAGTGAAGTTATGACCCTTGATTTTGTTAAAAATGCTATATTTTGCCTCGTTAATACGATAGGGCCTTCATTTTTCATCTGATCTTTACCAAACTTTACCAGATTCTTTAGTTATGGCCCTTGATTAAGTTAAAAATGCTGTATTTTGACCAAGACTTTCAAAAAAAACACCTAAATTGCAGTCACTCTTTCATTGATGTTATAGAGCCATGTTAGCCAGTAGAGCATACACAGGCCCTCTTGGGCCTCTTGTTACTTTTACTTTTTGTGTTCAGGTCACTTTCTCAGCAACTATGCACTAGAGACTTGTAACTTTGGTTATTGTTGTGTCTTGAGTAATAAAACTCAAAAGCAAATGCAAATGACCTTGACCCTAGAGGCAAAGGGCAGTTAACTTGGTAATTGTTTCTAGCATACACGATTGTATTGGTGACAAGAAGCTTTTTGTTTTTGGGGTCAGTATGTCAAAGGTCAGGGTTTGTGTCTTTTTATATATTCCGTATATTTTCAAAGAATTATGTCAGATTTAGTAGAAGATGAAAACCTTTAGTTAGAAGAAGCCATTAGAAATACTTGCATTTGATTTGAACTGAAAGACAGGTATTTTAAACTATTTTGTCAAATACGTTTTAAGTACTTACTTTTTAATTGCTTTAGGCCCGATTAAATCATATGCAGTCCAAAAAAAGCCACTATCTCTACCTGAAATTGAATGAATGTGCTTTTAATGATGTTTTTGTGTTTTCCAGTTGTTGAAGTGGATACTTCTAATGCTTGATTCATTGCTCATTGGTTAATCTTATAATCATAAAAAGTGGTTTTAAAGGATATAATGTGATGTTGTTTTCTTTTGTTTGTGTTCTACATGTTATAAAGGAATCCAGGTGGCTTTGTGAAAATCATGATGGACTTGGCATCCAGAGGTCATGGGTTTGATCCTTCCCGCGACTGGATTTCTTCGGTGTGACCTTAGACTATAAGTGCCTTCCATATACAGTTATTGCATCTCCTCCACTCCTAGTTGTCATTGTCATGTACAGTTGTATTGTATGTCATGTGTAATATGGGTGATATATCAAACTCAGGGAGTTTTTCTCGCATTGGCCAGAGTTATCTCATCTTCCCTTGGTGAGGTCAGTCTGTCTCAGTCTTGCTCCCGTGTGGTTCCCGGGAGGTCAAGTGGATTAAGAAAACGCTGCCCATGATCATAAGAGGCAATTCAGGGATTTAACTGTCACTTGCAGTAACTCTTGTTTTCAAGCGGCTGTGGAGTTTCTGAATCCATGCCTCGTGCTTTATCTAGATGTAAATGAGGATTGGATTCAGAAATTTCATCTCCGTCTTGTTGCCATATAACCTTTATATGGTGTTGCTGTGACATAAAACACATTTCTGTCTCCGTTCTAGAAATGAGATAAGTTGCATTTGCATAGCAAATGCTCAGTACTAGAACAAATAAGTTGCACATGCCATTGACAAATGCTCAGTCCTAGAACTGAGAGGTTACATTGCCATGACAAATGCTCACTCCTAGAACTGAGAGGTTACATTGCAATAACAAATGCTCTAACCTAGAATTGAGATAAATTGCACATGCAATGACAATGCTGTCCTATAACCGTTAAATTCCACGTGCCAAGTGATGTGCTCAGTCCTACAACTGAGATTAGTTGCATGTGCCATGACAAGTGTCCAAAGCATTGTTGCAGATGACTAGGACTAGAAAATCATTTACAGGTGCCTTTTGACTGTATTTTAAATAAAAATTATTATAACAATAGTAACAATCATCTACCAGAAGTGTGTAAAACATTAGAATTTTTCATTGGTATCTGATGGAAATCCATCATGAGGGACAACTTGTTTTTGAAAGGAAATCAGGCTCTACAAAGTTGTACCGAGAGTTGGAATTTCATTATTTTGGCTTGATACTCTTGTTTGTTTCAATTTTCTGTCATACGTTTGAAATTGTGTACATTAACATAGCCCATCAATCCAGGACCACTAACTTCTTCAAATTCAGAAGTTTTTAACAGTTCTTCAACCTGCTAAGAAATCTTGCAATCTTGCACACCAGGCGAGATAGCACAGTAGAGGAAGAGATATGTTATAGATTTTCTCAAACTAGGAAATTTCTATAATTCATCACAGAATATATAATATATGGAAATCCATCATGAGGTACAACTTGTTTTTGAAAGGAAACGAGGCTCTACAAAGTTGTACCGAGAGTTGGAATTTCATTATTTGGGATTGGTACTCTTGTTTGTTTCTTTTTTCTGTCATACGTTTGAAGTTGTGTACATTGACATCGCCCATGATCATCAATCAGTGTTTTATAACCTTGTTTTGTCTAAATGTGTAATATGTTATCTTCCAGCACATAGATTTCACAGATATCGTTTAATGTCTGGTATGCAAGAAAGGAACAGTCAACCCTCGATATTTCCACACTTTACGCCCTAATGTTTTCCAATGTCTCGGGTAGCTTACATGTAACTAGGGACACGTGTTTTGAGAAACTTTCGTGATAGTTTTATCTGTTTAAATCATGTGCAAGAACATTATTTGTTTATATTTTCAGTGTTTTCGATAAGTTATCGTTTTATCATTCTAGCTCAGATATGAAGAATAAAAGATAATTCAAACTTTAAATGATTTAGTTGTCACTGTAGCTAACCCAAAGTATGAGAATTAATTATTTATTATAGCCCGGCTTTCACAAAGTCAAGTGGGGTCTATAAAGGACTCGCGCTGTCCGTAACGTTGCGTCTCCGTCACATAACATTTTTGTCCCGTCCCATAACACTTTTGTTCGGTTGAATCCCATAACACATTTTTATTGCTTCCCTCAAACAGTTTTGTATGGGTTGTTCCCAAGCTTCTTATACACATAACAACTGATGTCCGTCTACATCACCCATTGTTGATTGCCTAATTTATAACAGATTATGGCCCTTTGTTTGACTCAGAATTTTAAAGCATGGGTATTCATCCCTTTCATTGATAGTTCTAGTTACATGTGACCTTATGTAATGTAAAACAAATTGTTATCGCTCTACTCAACTATTTATATAATTTAAGTGCATTTCATTCTCTTAATTTATTGTTTTTTTTAACATTGATACATTTGATGAACATTTATTATAGTTAGTATTCCCACCAACAATTATAATTAGTATTCCCACCAACAATTAAGGTGCCTGCTGTATATAATTAGTATTCCCACCAACAATTATAATTAGTATTCCCACCAACAATTAAGGTGCTTGCTGTATATAATTAGTATTCCCACCAACAATTATAATTAGTTTTCCCACCAACAATTAAGGTGCCTGCTGTATATAATTAGTATTCACACCAACAATTATAATTAGTATTCCCACCAACAATTATAATTAGTATTCACACCAACAATTATAATTAGTATTCCCACCAACAATTATAATTAGTATTCCCACCAACAATTATAATTAGTATTCACACCAACACTTATAATTAGTATTCCCACCAACAATTAAGGTGCCTGCTGTATATAATTAGTATTCACACCAACACTTATAATTAGTATTCCCACCAACAATTAAGGTGTCTGCTGTATATAATTAGTATTCACACAAACAATTATAATTAGTATTCCCACCAACAATTAAGGTGTCTGCTGTATATAATTAGTATTCACACAAACAATTATAATTAGTATTCCCACCAACAATTATAATTAGTATTCCCACCAACAATTAAATTGCCTGCTGTATATAATTAGTATTCACACAAACAATTATAATTCGTATTCACACCAACAATTAAGGTGCCTGCTGTATATAATTAGTATTCCCACCAACAATTAAGGTGCCTGCTGTATATAATTCGTATTCACACCAACAATTATAATTAGTATTCCTACCAACAATTAAGGTGCCTGCTGTATATAATTAGTATTCCCACCAACAATTATAATTAGTATTCCCACCAACAATTAAGGTGTCTGCTGTATATAATTAGTATTCCCACCAACAATTATAATTAGTATTCCCACCAACAATTAAGGTGTCTGCTGTATAGATATAATTAGTATTCCCACCAACAGTTAAGGTGTCTGCTGTATAGATATAATTGGTATTCCCACCAACAATTAAGGTGTCTGCTGTATAGATATAATTAGTATTCCCACCAACAATTAAGGTGCCTGCTGTATAGTTGGTCTAGCCATATACTTTTCAGAAAACTTCACAAGGTATATTTACTTATACGAGAATGTTCATAAAATATAATACAAGGCTATGTCAACTCTGTGTTAATATAATACAAGTCTGTGTCAATATAATACAAGTCTATGTCAATATAATACAAGGCTGTGTCAATATAATATAAGTCTGTGTTAATATAATACAAGTCTGTGTCAATATAATACAAGTCTATGTCAATATATTACAAGTCTGTGTCAATATAATACAAGTCTGTGTCAATATAATACAAGGCTGTGTCAATATAATATAAGTCTGTGTCAATATAATACAAGTCTGTGTCAATATAATACAAGTCTGTGTCAATATAATACAAGGCTCTGTTAATATAATACAAGTCTGTCAATATAATACAAGTCTGTGTTAATATAATACAAGTCTGTATAATACAAGTCTGTGTCAATATAATACTAGTCTGTGTCAATATAATACAAGTCTGTGTCAATATAATACAAGGCTGTGTCAATATAATACAAGGCTGTGTCAATATAATACAAATCTGTGTCAATATAATACAAGTCTGTGTTAATATAATACAAGTCTGTATAATACAAGGCTGTGTCAATATAATACAAGTCTGTGTTAATATAATACAAGTCTGTATAATACAAGTCTGTGTCAATATAATACAAGTCTGTGTCAATATAATACACGGCTGTGTCAATATAATACAAGTCTGTGTCAATATAATACAAGTCTGTGTTAATATAATACAAGTCTGTGTCAATATAATACAAGGCTATGTCAATATAATACAAGTCTGTGTTAACATAATACAAGTCTGTGTCAATATAATACAAGTCTGTGTCAATATAATACAAGTTGTCTGTGTCAATATAATACAAGTCTGTGTCAATATAATACAAGGCTGTGTCAATATAATACAAGTCTGTGTCAATATAATACACGGCTGTGTCAATATAATATAAGTCTGTGTCTATTGTAATATAAGTCTGTGTCAATATAATACAAGTCTGTGTTAATATAATACAAGTCTGTGTCAATATAGTACAAGGCTGTGTCAATATATTACAAGTCGTCTGTGTCAATATAATACAAGTCTGTGTCAATATAATACAAGGCTATGCCAATATAATACAAGTCTGTGTTAATATAATACAAGTCCGTGTCAATATAATACAAGTCCGTGTCAATATAATACAAGTCTGTGTCAATATAATACTAGGCTATGTCAATATAATACAAGTCTGTGTCAATATAATACATGTCTGTGTCAATATAATACAAGGCTGTGTCAATATAATACAAGTATGTGTCAATATAATACAAGTGTCTGTGTCAAGATAATACAAGTGTCTGTGTCAAGATAATACAAGTCTGTGTCAATATAATACAAGTATGTGTCAATATAATACAAGGCTATGTCAATATAATACAAGTCTGTGTCAATATAATACATGTCTGTGTCAATATAATACAAGGCTGTGTCAATATAATACAAGTATGTGTCAATATAATACAAGTGTCTGTGTCAAGATAATACAAGTGTCTGTGTCAAGATAATACAAGTCTGTGTCAATATAATACAAGTATGTGTCAATATAATACAAGTCTGTGTCAATATAATACAAGGCTTTGTCAATATAATACAAGTTTGTGTCAATATAATACAAGGCTGTGTCAATATAATACAATTCTGTGTTAATATAATACCAGACTGGGTGAATATAATACAAGTCTATGTCAATATAATACAAGGCTGTGTCAATATAATACAAGTCTGTGTTAATATAATACAAGTCTGTGTCAATATAATACAAGGCTATGTCAATAAAATATAAGTCTGTGTTAATATAATACAAGTCTGTGTTAATAGTATGTGTTAATATAATACAAAGTCTGTGTTAATACAATACAAGTCTTGTGTTAATATAATACAAGGCTATGTCAATATAATACAAGTGTGTGTTAATATAATACAAGTCTGTGTCAATATAATACAAGTCTGTGTCAATATAAGTCTGTGTTAATATAATACAAGTCTGTGTCAATATAATACAAGTCTGTGTCAATATAATACAAGGCTATGTCAATATAATACAAGTCTGTGTCAATATAATACAAGTTTGTGTCAATATAATACAAGTCTGTGTCAATATAATACACGGCTGTGTCAATATAATACAAGTCTGTGTCAATATAATACAAGTCTGTGTCAATATAATACAAGGCTATGTCTATTTTAATATAAGTCTGTGTCAATATAATACAAGTCTGTGTTAATATAATACAAGTCTGTGTCAATATAATACAAGGCTATATCAATATAATACAAGTCTGTGTCAATATAATACAAGTCTGTGTCAATATAATACAAGTTGTCTGTCAATATAATACAAGGCTATGTCAATATAATACAAGTCTGTGTTAATATAATACAAGTCTGTGGCAGTATAATACAGGTCTGTGTCAATATAATACAAGGCTGTGTCAATATAATACAAGGCTGTGTCAATATAATACAAGTCTGTGCCAATATAATACAAGTATGTGTCAATATAATACAAATGTCTGTGTTAATATAATACAAGTCTGGGTGAATATATTACAAGTCTATGTCAATAAAATATAAGTCTGTGTTAATATAATACAAGTCTGTGTTAATAGTATGTGTTAATATAATACAAAGTCTGTGTTAATACAATACAAGTCTTGTGTTAATATAATACAAGGCTATGTCAATATAATACAAGTGTGTGTTAATATAATACAAGTCTGTGTCAATATAATACAAGTCTGTGTCAATATAAGTCTGTGTTAATATAATACAAGTCTGTGTCAATATAATACAAGTCTGTGTCAATATAATACAAGGCTATGTCAATATAATACAAGTCTGTGTCAATATAATACAAGTCTGTGTCAATATAATACAAGTTTGTGTCAATATAATACAAGTCTGTGTCAATATAATACACGGCTGTGTCAATATAATACAAGTCTGTGTCAATATAATACAAGTCTGTGTCAATATAATACAAGGCTATGTCTATTTTAATATAAGTCTGTGTCAATATAATACAAGTCTGTGTTAATATAATACAAGTCTGTGTCAATATAATACAAGGCTATATCAATATAATACAAGTCTGTGTCAATATAATACAAGTCTGTGTCAATATAATACAAGTTGTCTGTCAATATAATACAAGGCTATGTCAATATAATACAAGTCTGTGTTAATATAATACAAGTCTGTGGCAGTATAATACAAGTCTGTGTCAATATAATACAAGGCTGTGTCAATATAATACAAGGCTGTGTCAATATAATACAAGTCTGTGCCAATATAATACAAGTATGTGTCAATATAATACAAATGTCTGTGTTAATATAATACAAGTCTGGGTGAATATATTACAAGTCTATGTCAATATAATACAAGGCTGTGTTAATATAGTACAAGTCTGGGTGAATATATTACAAGTCTATGTCAATATAATACAAGGCTGTGTCAATATAATACAAGTCTGTGTTAATATAATACAAGTCTGTGTCAATATAATACAAGGCTATGTCAATATAATATAAGTCTGTGTTAATATAATACAAGTCTGTGTTAATAGTCTGTGTTAATATAATACAAAGTCTGTGTTAATTCAATACAAGTCTTGTGTTAATATAATACAAGGCTATGTCAATATAATACAAGTCTGTGTCAATATAATACAAGTCTGTGTTAATATAATACAAGTCTGTGTTAATATAATACAAGTCTGTGTCAGTATAAGTCTGTGTTAATATAATACAAGTCTGTGTCAATATAATACAAGTCCGTGTCAATATAATAGAAGTCTGTGTCAATATAATACAAGTCTGTGTCAATATAATACACGGCTGTGTCAATATAATACAAGTCTCTGTCAATATAATACAAGTCTGTGTCAATATAATACAAGGCTGTGTCAATATAATACAAGTATGTGTCAATATAATACAAGTGTCTGTGTCAAGATAATACAAGTGTCTGTGTCAAGATAATACAAGTCTGTGTCAATATAATACAAGTCTGTGTCAATATAATACAAGTCTGTGTCAATATAATACACGGCTGTGTCAATATGATACAAGTCTGTGTCAATATAATACAAGTCTGTGTCAATATAATACAAGGCTATGTCTATTGTAATATAAGTCTGTGTCAATATAATACAAGTCTGTGTTAATATAATACAAGTCTGTGTCAGTATAATACAAGGCTATGTCAATATAATACAAGTCTGTGTTAATATAATACAAGTCTGTGTCAATATAATACAAGTTGTCTGTGTCAATATAATACAAGGCTATGTCAATATAATACAAGGCTGTGTCAATATAATACAAGTCTGTGTTAATATAATACAAGGCTGTGTCAATATAATACAAGTCTGTCAATATAATACAAGTCTGTGTTAATATAATACAAGTCTGTATAATACAAGTCTGTGTCAATATAATACAAGTCTGTGTCAATATAATACAAGGCTGTGTCAATATAATACAAGGCTGTGTCAATAAAATACAAGTCTGTGTCAATATAATACAAGTCTGTGTTAATATAATACAAGTCTGTATAATACAAGTCTGTGTCAATATAATACAAGTCTGTGTCAATATAATACACAGCTGTGTCAATATAATACAAGTCTGTGTCAATATAATACAAGTCTGTGTTAATATAATACAAGTCTGTGTCAATATAATACAAGGCTGTGTCAATATAATACAAGTCTGTCAATATAATACAAGTCTGATACAAGTCTGTGTTAATATAATACAAGTCTGTATAATACAAGTCTGTGTCAATATAATACAAGTCTGTGTCAATATAATACAAGTCTGTGTCAATATAATACAAGGCTGTGTCAATATAATACAAGGCTGTGTCAATAAAATACAAGTCTGTGTCAATATAATACAAGTCTGTGTTAATATAATACAAGTCTGTATAATACAAGTCTGTGTCAATATAATACAAGTCTGTGTCAATATAATACACAGCTGTGTCAATATAATACAAGTCTGTGTCAATATAATACAAGTCTGTGTTAATATAATACAAGTCTGTGTCAATATAATACAAGGCTGTGTCAATATAATACAAGTCTGTGTTAATATAATACAAGTCTGTGTCAATATAATACAAGTCGTCTGTGTCAATATAATACAAGTCTGTGTCAATATAATACAAGGCTGTGTCAATATAATATAAGTCTGTGTCAATATAATACAAGTCGTCTGTGTCAATATAATACAAGTCTGTGTCAATACAATACAAGGCTATGCCAATATAATACAAGTCTGTGTCAATATAATACAAGTCTGTGTCAATATAATACAAGTCTGTGTCAATATAATACAAGTCTGTGTCAATATAATACAAGGCTGTGTCAATATAATACAAGTATGTGTCAATATAATACAAGTGTCTGTGTCAAGATAATACCAGTGTCTGTGTCAAGATAATACAAGTCTGTGTCAATATAATACAAGTCTGTGTCAATATAATAGAAGTCTGTGTCAATATAATACAAATCTGTGTCAATATAATACACGGCTGTGTCAATATAATACAAGTCTGTGTCAATATAATACAAGTCTGTGTCAATATAATACAAGGCTATGTCTATTGTAATATAAGTCTGTGTCAATATAATACAAGTCTGTGTTAATATAATACAAGTCTGTGTCAGTATAATACAAGGCTATGTCAATATAATACAAGTCTGTGTTAATATAATACAAGTCTGTGTCAATATAATACAAGTTGTCTGTGTCAATATAATACAAGGCTATGTCAATATAATACAATGCTGTGTCAATATAATACAAGTCTGTGTTAATATAATACAAGGCTGTGTCAATATAATACAAGTCTGTCAATATAATACAAGTCTGTGTTAATATAATACAAGTCTGTATAATACAAGTCTGTGTCAATATAATACAAGTCTGTGTCAATATAATACAAGTTTGTGTCAATATAATACAAGGCTGTGTCAATATAATACAAGGCTGTGTCAATAAAATACAAGTCTGTGTCAATATAATACAAGTCTGTGTCAATATAATACAAGGCTGTGTCAATATAATACAAGTCTGTGTCAATATAATACAAGGCTGTGTCAATATAATACAAGGCTGTGTCAATAAAATACAAGTCTGTGTCAATATAATACAAGTCTGTGTCAATATAATACAAGGCTGTGTCAATATAATACAAGTATGTGTCAATATAATACAAGTGTCTGTGTCAAGATAATACCAGTGTCTGTGTCAAGATAATACAAGTCTATGTCAATATAATACAAGTATGTGTCAATATAATACAAGTCTGTGTCAATATAATACAAGTCTGTGTCAATATAATACACGGCTGTGTCAATATAATACAAGTCTGTGTCAATATAATACAAGTCTGTGTCAATATAATACAAGGCTATGTCTATTGTAATATAAGTCTGTGTTAATATAATACAAGTCTGTGTCAATATAATACAAGTCTGTGTCAATATAAGTCTGTGTTAATATAATACAAGTCTGTGTCAATATAATACAAGTCTGTGTCAATATAATACAAGGCTATGTCAATATAATACAAGTCTGTGTCAATATAATACAAGTCTGTGTCAATATAATACAAGTTTGTGTCAATATAATACAAGTCTGTGTCAATATAATACACGGCTGTGTCAATATAATACAAGTCTGTGTCAATATAATACAAGGCTATGTCTATTTTAATACAAGTCTGTGTCAATATAATACAAGTCTGTGTCAATATAATACACGGCTGTGTCAATATAATACAAGTCTGTGTCAATATAATACAAGGCTATGTCTATTTTAATACAAGTCTGTGTCTATTTTAATACAAGTCTGTGTCAATATAATACAAGTCTGTGTTAATATAATATAAGTCTGTGTTAATATAATACAAGTCTGTGTTAATAGTCTGTGTTAATATAATACAAAGTCTGTGTTAATTCAATACAAGTCTTGTGTTAATATAATACAAGGCTATGTCAATATAATACAAGTCTGTGTCAATATAATACAAGTCTGTGTCAATATAATACAAGGCTATGTCTATTTTAATACAAGTCTGTGTCAATATAATACAAGTCTGTGTTAATATAATACAAGTCTGTGTCAATATAATACAAGGCTATGTCAATATAATACAAGTCTGTGTCAATATAATACAAGTCTGTGTCAATATAAAACAAGTTGTCTGTCAATATAATACAAGTCTGTGTCAATATAATACAAGTCTGTGTCAATATAATACAAGGCTGTGTCAATATAATACAAGGCTGTGTCAATAAAATACAAGTCTGTGTCAATATAATACAAGTCTGTGTGAATATAATACAAGTCTGTATAATACAAGTCTGTGTCAATATAATACAAGTCTGTGTCAATATAATACACAGCTGTGTCAATATAATACAAGTCTGTGTCAATATAATACAAGTCTGTGTTAATATAATACAAGTCTGTGTCAATATAATACAAGTATGTGTCAATATAATACAAGGCTATGTCAATATAATACAAGTCTGTGTCAATATAATACATGTCTGTGTCAATATAATACAAGGCTGTGTCAATATAATACAAGTATGTGTCAATATAATACAAGTGTCTGTGTCAAGATAATACAAGTGTCTGTGTCAAGATAATACAAGTCTGTGTCAATATAATACAAGTATGTGTCAATATAATACAAGTCTGTGTCAATATAATACAAGGCTTTGTCAATATAATACAAGTTTGTGTCAATATAATACAAGGCTGTGTCAATATAATACAATTCTGTGTTAATATAATACCAGACTGGGTGAATATAATACAAGTCTATGTCAATATAATACAAGGCTGTGTCAATATAATACAAGTCTGTGTTAATATAATACAAGTCTGTGTCAATATAATACAAGGCTATGTCAATAAAATATAAGTCTGTGTTAATATAATACAAGTCTGTGTTAATAGTATGTGTTAATATAATACAAAGTCTGTGTTAATACAATACAAGTCTTGTGTTAATATAATACAAGGCTATGTCAATATAATACAAGTGTGTGTTAATATAATACAAGTCTGTGTCAATATAATACAAGTCTGTGTCAATATAAGTCTGTGTTAATATAATACAAGTCTGTGTCAATATAATACAAGTCTGTGTCAATATAATACAAGGCTATGTCAATATAATACAAGTCTGTGTCAATATAATACAAGTCTGTGTCAATATAATACAAGTTTGTGTCAATATAATACAAGTCTGTGTCAATATAATACACGGCTGTGTCAATATAATACAAGTCTGTGTCAATATAATACAAGTCTGTGTCAATATAATACAAGGCTATGTCTATTTTAATATAAGTCTGTGTCAATATAATACAAGTCTGTGTTAATATAATACAAGTCTGTGTCAATATAATACAAGGCTATATCAATATAATACAAGTCTGTGTCAATATAATACAAGTCTGTGTCAATATAATACAAGTTGTCTGTCAATATAATACAAGGCTATGTCAATATAATACAAGTCTGTGTTAATATAATACAAGTCTGTGGCAGTATAATACAGGTCTGTGTCAATATAATACAAGGCTGTGTCAATATAATACAAGGCTGTGTCAATATAATACAAGTCTGTGCCAATATAATACAAGTATGTGTCAATATAATACAAATGTCTGTGTTAATATAATACAAGTCTGGGTGAATATATTACAAGTCTATGTCAATAAAATATAAGTCTATGTTAATATAATACAAGTCTGTGTTAATAGTATGTGTTAATATAATACAAAGTCTGTGTTAATACAATACAAGTCTTGTGTTAATATAATACAAGGCTATGTCAATATAATACAAGTGTGTGTTAATATAATACAAGTCTGTGTCAATATAATACAAGTCTGTGTCAATATAAGTCTGTGTTAATATAATACAAGTCTGTGTCAATATAATACAAGTCTGTGTCAATATAATACAAGGCTATGTCAATATAATACAAGTCTGTGTCAATATAATACAAGTCTGTGTCAATATAATACAAGTTTGTGTCAATATAATACAAGTCTGTGTCAATATAATACACGGCTGTGTCAATATAATACAAGTCTGTGTCAATATAATACAAGTCTGTGTCAATATAATACAAGGCTATGTCTATTTTAATATAAGTCTGTGTCAATATAATACAAGTCTGTGTTAATATAATACAAGTCTGTGTCAATATAATACAAGGCTATATCAATATAATACAAGTCTGTGTCAATATAATACAAGTCTGTGTCAATATAATACAAGTTGTCTGTCAATATAATACAAGGCTATGTCAATATAATACAAGTCTGTGTTAATATAATACAAGTCTGTGGCAGTATAATACAAGTCTGTGTCAATATAATACAAGGCTGTGTCAATATAATACAAGGCTGTGTCAATATAATACAAGTCTGTGCCAATATAATACAAGTATGTGTCAATATAATACAAATGTCTGTGTTAATATAATACAAGTCTGGGTGAATATATTACAAGTCTATGTCAATATAATACAAGGCTGTGTTAATATAGTACAAGTCTGGGTGAATATATTACAAGTCTATGTCAATATAATACAAGGCTGTGTCAATATAATACAAGTCTGTGTTAATATAATACAAGTCTGTGTCAATATAATACAAGGCTATGTCAATATAATATAAGTCTGTGTTAATATAATACAAGTCTGTGTTAATAGTCTGTGTTAATATAATACAAAGTCTGTGTTAATTCAATACAAGTCTTGTGTTAATATAATACAAGGCTATGTCAATATAATACAAGTCTGTGTCAATATAATACAAGTCTGTGTTAATATAATACAAGTCTGTGTTAATATAATACAAGTCTGTGTCAGTATAAGTCTGTGTTAATATAATACAAGTCTGTGTCAATATAATACAAGTCCGTGTCAATATAATAGAAGTCTGTGTCAATATAATACAAGTCTGTGTCAATATAATACACGGCTGTGTCAATATAATATAAGTCTCTGTCAATATAATACAAGTCTGTGTCAATATAATACAAGGCTGTGTCAATATAATACAAGTATGTGTCAATATAATACAAGTGTCTGTGTCAAGATAATACAAGTGTCTGTGTCAAGATAATACAAGTCTGTGTCAATATAATACAAGTCTGTGTCAATATAATACAAGTCTGTGTCAATATAATACACGGCTGTGTCAATATGATACAAGTCTGTGTCAATATAATACAAGTCTGTGTCAATATAATACAAGGCTATGTCTATTGTAATATAAGTCTGTGTCAATATAATACAAGTCTGTGTTAATATAATACAAGTCTGTGTCAGTATAATACAAGGCTATGTCAATATAATACAAGTCTGTGTTAATATAATACAAGTCTGTGTCAATATAATACAAGTTGTCTGTGTCAATATAATACAAGGCTATGTCAATATAATACAAGGCTGTGTCAATATAATACAAGTCTGTGTTAATATAATACAAGGCTGTGTCAATATAATACAAGTCTGTCAATATAATACAAGTCTGTGTTAATATAATACAAGTCTGTATAATACAAGTCTGTGTCAATATAATACAAGTCTGTGTCAATATAATACAAGGCTGTGACAATATAATACAAGGCTGTGTCAATAAAATACAAGTCTGTGTCAATATAATACAAGTCTGTGTTAATATAATACAAGTCTGTATAATACAAGTCTGTGTCAATATAATACAAGTCTGTGTCAATATAATACACAGCTGTGTCAATATAATACAAGTCTGTGTCAATATAATACAAGTCTGTGTTAATATAATACAAGTCTGTGTCAATATAATACAAGGCTGTGTCAATATAATACAAGTCTGTCAATATAATACAAGTCTGATACAAGTCTGTGTTAATATAATACAAGTCTGTATAATACAAGTCTGTGTCAATATAATACAAGTCTGTGTCAATATAATACAAGTCTGTGTCAATATAATACAAGGCTGTGTCAATATAATACAAGGCTGTGTCAATAAAATACAAGTCTGTGTCAATATAATACAAGTCTGTGTTAATATAATACAAGTCTGTATAATACAAGTCTGTGTCAATATAATACAAGTCTGTGTCAATATAATACACAGCTGTGTCAATATAATACAAGTCTGTGTCAATATAATACAAGTCTGTGTTAATATAATACAAGTCTGTGTCAATATAATACAAGGCTGTGTCAATATAATACAAGTCTGTGTTAATATAATACAAGTCTGTGTCAATATAATACAAGTCGTCTGTGTCAATATAATACAAGTCTGTGTCAATATAATACAAGGCTGTGTCAATATAATATAAGTCTGTGTCAATATAATACAAGTCGTCTGTGTCAATATAATACAAGTCTGTGTCAATACAATACAAGGCTATGCCAATATAATACAAGTCTGTGTTAATATAATACAAGTCTGTGTCAATATAATACAAGTCTGTGTCAATATAATACAAGTCTGTGTCAATATAATACAAGGCTGTGTCAATATAATACAAGTATGTGTCAATATAATACAAGTGTCTGTGTCAAGATAATACCAGTGTCTGTGTCAAGATAATACAAGTCTATGTCAATATAATACAAGTCTGTGTCAATATAATAGAAGTCTGTGTCAATATAATACAAATCTGTGTCAATATAATACACGGCTGTGTCAATATAATACAAGTCTGTGTCAATATAATACAAGTCTGTGTCAATATAATACAAGTCTGTGTTAATATAATACAAGTCTGTGTCAGTATAATACAAGGCTATGTCAATATAATACAAGTCTGTGTTAATATAATACAAGTCTGTGTCAATATAATACAAGTTGTCTGTGTCAATATAATACAAGGCTATGTCAATATAATACAATGCTGTGTCAATATAATACAAGTCTGTGTTAATATAATACAAGGCTGTGTCAATATAATACAAGTCTGTCAATATAATACAAGTCTGTGTTAATATAATACAAGTCTGTATAATACAAGTCTGTGTCAATATAATACAAGTCTGTGTCAATATAATACAAGTTTGTGTCAATATAATACAAGGCTGTGTCAATATAATACAAGGCTGTGTCAATAAAATACAAGTCTGTGTCAATATAATACAAGTCTGTGTCAATATAATACAAGGCTGTGTCAATATAATACAAGTCTGTGTCAATATAATACAAGGCTGTGTCAATATAATACAAGGCTGTGTCAATAAAATACAAGTCTGTGTCAATATAATACAAGTCTGTGTCAATATAATACAAGGCTGTGTCAATATAATACAAGTATGTGTCAATATAATACAAGTGTCTGTGTCAAGATAATACCAGTGTCTGTATCAAGATAATACAAGTCTATGTCAATATAATACAAGTATGTGTCAATATAATACAAGTCTGTGTCAATATAATACAAGTCTGTGTCAATATAATACACGGCTGTGTCAATATAATACAAGTCTGTGTCAATATAATACAAGTCTGTGTCAATATAATACAAGGCTATGTCTATTGTAATATAAGTCTGTGTTAATATAATACAAGTCTGTGTCAATATAATACAAGTCTGTGTCAATATAAGTCTGTGTTAATATAATACAAGTCTGTGTCAATATAATACAAGTCTGTGTCAATATAATACAAGGCTATGTCAATATAATACAAGTCTGTGTCAATATAATACAAGTCTGTGTCAATATAATACAAGTTTGTGTCAATATAATACAAGTCTGTGTCAATATAATACACGGCTGTGTCAATATAATACAAGTCTGTGTCAATATAATACAAGGCTATGTCTATTTTAATACAAGTCTGTGTCAATATAATACAAGTCTGTGTCAATATAATACACGGCTGTGTCAATATAATACAAGTCTGTGTCAATATAATACAAGGTTATGTCTATTTTAATACAAGTCTGTGTCTATTTTAATACAAGTCTGTGTCAATATAATACAAGTCTGTGTTAATATAATATAAGTCTGTGTTAATATAATACAAGTCTGTGTTAATAGTCTGTGTTAATATAATACAAAGTCTGTGTTAATTCAATACAAGTCTTGTGTTAATATAATACAAGGCTATGTCAATATAATACAAGTCTGTGTCAATATAATACAAGTCTGTGTCAATATAATACAAGTCTGTGTCAATATAATACAAGGCTATGTCTATTTTAATACAAGTCTGTGTCAATATAATACAAGTCTGTGTTAATATAATACAAGTCTGTGTCAATATAATACAAGGCTATGTCAATATAATACAAGTCTGTGTCAATATAATACAAGTCTGTGTCAATATAATACAAGTTGTCTGTCAATATAATACAAGTCTGTGTCAATATAATACAAGTCTGTGTCAATATAATACAAGGCTGTGTCAATATAATACAAGGCTGTGTCAATAAAATACAAGTCTGTGTCAATATAATACAAGTCTGTGTGAATATAATACAAGTCTGTATAATACAAGTCTGTGTCAATATAATACAAGTCTGTGTCAATATAATACACAGCTGTGTCAATATAATACAAGTCTGTGTCAATATAATACAAGTCTGTGTTAATATAATACAAGTCTGTGTCAATATAATACAAGGCTGTGTCAATATAATACAAGTCTGTGTTAATATAATACAAGTCTGTGTCAATATAATACAAGTCGTCTGTGTCAATATAATACAAGTCTGTGTCAATATAATACAAGTCTGTGTCAATATAATACAAGTCTGTGTCAATATAATACAAGTTGTCTGTCAATATAATACAAGGATATGTCAATATAATACAAGTCTGTGTTAATATAATACAAGTCTGTGGCAGTATAATACAAGTCTGTGTCAATATAATACAAGGCTGTGTCAATATAATACAAGTCTGTGTCAATATAATACAAGGCTGTGTCAATATAATACAAGTCTGTGCCAATATAATACAAGTATGTGTCAATATAATACAAATGTCTGTGTTAATATAATACAAGTCTGGGTGAATATATTACTAGTCTATGTCAATATAATACAAGGCTGTGTTAATATAGTACAAGTCTGGGTGAATATATTACAATTCTATGTCAATATAATACAAGGCCTTGTCAATATAATACAAGTCTGTGTTAATATAATACAAGTCTGTCAATATAATACAAGGCTATGTCAATATAATATAAGTCTGTGTTAATATAATACAAGTCTGTGTTAAAAGTCTGTGTTAATATAATACAAAGTCTGTGTTAATTCAATACAAGTCTTGTGTTAATATAATACAAGGCTATGTCAATATAATACAAGTCTGTGTCAATATAATACAAGTCTGTGTTAATATAATACAAGTCTGTGTTAATATAATACAAGTCTGTGTCAGTATAAGTCTGTGTTAATATAATACAAGTCTGTGTCAATATAATAGAAGTCTGTGTCAATATAATAGAAGTCTGTGTCAATATAATACAAGTCTGTGTCAATATAATACAAGTCTCTGTCAATATAATACAAGTCTGTGTCAATATAATACAAGTCTGTGTCAATATAATACAAGGCTGTGTCAATATAATACAAGTATGTGTCAATATAATACAAGTGTCTGTGTCAAGATAATACAAGTGTCTGTGTCAAGATAATACAAGTCTGTGTCAATATAATACAAGTCTGTGTCAATATAATACAAGTCTGTGTCAATATAATACACGGCTGTGTCAATATGATACAAGTCTGTGTCAATATAATACAAGTCTGTGTCAATATAATACAAGGCTATGTCTATTGTAATATAAGTCTGTGTCAATATAATACAAGTCTGTGTTAATATAATACAAGTCTGTGTCAGTATAATACAAGGCTATGTCAATATAATACAAGTCTGTGTTAATATAATACAAGTCTGTGTCAGTATAAGTCTGTGTTAATATAATACAAGTCTGTGTCAATATAATAGAAGTCTGTGTCAATATAATAGAAGTCTGTGTCAATATAATACAAGTATGTGTCAATATAATACAAGTCTGTGTCAATATAATACAAGGCTGTGTCAATATAATACAAGGCTGTGTCAATAAAATACAAGTCTGTGTCAATATAATACAAGTCTGTGTTAATATAATACAAGTCTGTATAACACAAGTCTGTGTCAATATAATACAAGTCTGTGTCAATATAATACACAGCTGTGTCAATATAATACAAGTCTCTGTCAATATAATACAAGTCTGTGTTAATATAATACAAGTCTGTGTCAATATAATACAAGGCTGTGTCAATATAATACAAGTCTGTGTTAATATAATACAAGTCTGTGTCAATATAATACAAGTCGTCTGTGTCAATATAATACAAGTCTGTGTCAATATAATACAAGTCTGTGTCAATATAATACACGGCTGTGTCAATATAATACAAGTCTGTGTCAATATAATACAAGGCTATGTCTATTGTAATATAAGTCTGTGTCAATATAATACAAGTCTGTGTTAATATAATACAAGTCTGTGTCAGTATAATACAAGGCTATGTCAATATAATACAAGTCTGTGTTAATATAATACAAGTCTGTGTCAATATAATACAAGTTGTCTGTGTCAATATAATACAAGGCTATGTCAATATAATACAAGGCTGTGTCAATATAATACAAGTCTGTGTTAATATAATACAAGGCTGTGTCAATATAATACAAATCTGTCAATATAATACAAGTCTGTGTTAATATAATACAAGTCTGTATAATACAAGTCTGTGTCAATATAATACAAGTCTGTGTCAATATAATACAAGTTTGTGTCAATATAATACAAGGCTGTGTCAATATAATACAAGGCTGTGTCAATAAAATACAAGTCTGTGTCAATATAATACAAGTCTGTGTCAATATAATACAAGGCTGTGTCAATATAATACAAGTCTGTGTCAATATAATACAAGGCTGTGTCAATATAATACAAGGCTGTGTCAATAAAATACAAGTCTGTGTCAATATAATACAAGTCTGTGTCAATATAATACAAGGCTGTGTCAATATAATACAAGTATGTGTCAATATAATACAAGTGTCTGTGTCAAGATAATACCAGTGTCTGTGTCAAGATAATACAAGTCTGTGTCAATATAATACAAGTATGTGTCAATATAATACAAGTCTGTGTCAATATAATACAAGTCTGTGTCAATATAATACACGGCTGTGTCAATATAATACAAGTCTGTGTCAATATAATACAAGTCTGTGTCAATATAATACAAGGCTATGTCTATTGTAATATAAGTCTGTGTCAATATAATACAAGTCTGTGTTAATATAATACAAATCTGTGTCAGTATAATACAAGGCTATGTCAATATAATACAAGTCTGTGTTAATATAATACAAGTCTGTGTCAATATAATACAAGTTGTCTGTGTCAATATAATACAAGGCTATGTCAATATAATACAAGGCTGTGTCAATATAATACAAGTCTGTGTTAATATAATACAAGGCTGTGTCAATATAATACAAGTCTCTGTCAATATAATACAAGACTGTGTCAATATAATACAAGTCTGTGTCAATATAATACAAGGCTATGCCAATATAATACAAGTCTGTGTTAATATAATACAAGTCTGTGTCAATATAATACAAGTCTGTGTCAATATAATACAAGTCTGTGTCAATATAATACAAGGCTGTGTCAATATAATACAAGTCTGTGTTAATATAATACAAGTCTGGGTGAATATAATACAAGTCTATGTCAATATAATACAAGGCTGTGTCAATATAATACAAGTCTGTGTCAATATAATACAAGGCTATGTCAATATAATACAAGTCTGTGTTAATATAATACAAGTCTGTGTCAATATAATACAAGTCGTCTGTGTCAATATAATACAAGTCTGTGTCAATATAATACAAGGCTGTGTCAATATAATATAAGTCTGTGTCAATATAATACAAGTCGTCTGTGTCAATATAATACAAGGCTGTGTCAATAAAATACAAGTCTGTGTCAATATAATACAAGTCTGTGTTAATATAATACAAGTCTGTATAATACAAGTCTGTGTCAATATAATACAAGTCTGTGTCAAGATAATACAAGTCTGTGTCAATATAATACAAGTCTGTGTCAATATAATACAAGTCTGTGTCAATATAATACACGGCTGTGTCAATATGATACAAGTCTGTGTCAATATAATACAAGTCTGTGTCAATATAATACAAGGCTATGTCTATTGTAATATAAGTCTGTGTCAATATAATACAAGTCTGTGTTAATATAATACAAGTCTGTGTCAGTATAATACAAGGCTATGTCAATATAATACAAGTCTGTGTTAATATAATACAAGTCTGTGTCAGTATAAGTCTGTGTCAATATAATAGAAGTCTGTGTCAATATAATAGAAGTCTGTGTCAATATAATAGAAGTCTGTGTCAATATAATACAAGTCTGTGTCAATATAATACACGGCTGTGTCAATATAATACAAGTCTCTGTCAATATAATACAAGTCTGTGTCAATATAATACAAGTCTGTGTCAATATAATACAAGGCTGTGTCAATATAATACAAGTATGTGTCAATATAATACAAGTGTCTGTGTCAAGATAATACAAGTGTCTGTGTCAAGATAATACAAGTCTGTGTCAATATAATACAAGTCTGTGTCAATATAATACAAGTCTGTGTCAATATAATACACGGCTGTGTCAATATGATACAAGTCTGTGTCAATATAATACAAGTCTGTGTCAATATAATACAAGGCTATGTCTATTGTAATATAAGTCTGTGTCAATATAATACAAGTCTGTGTTAATATAATACAAGTCTGTGTCAGTATAATACAAGGCTATGTCAATATAATACAAGTCTGTGTTAATATAATACAAGTCTGTGTCAATATAATACAAGTTGTCTGTGTCAATATAATACAAGGCTATGTCAATATAATACAAGGCTGTGTCAATATAATACAAGTCTGTCAATATAATACAAGTCTGTGTTAATATAATACAAGTCTGTATAATACAAGTCTGTGTCAATATAATACAAGTCTGTGTCAATATAATACAAGTCTGTGTCAATATAATACAAGGCTGTGTCAATATAATACAAGGCTGTGTCAATAAAATACAAGTCTGTGTCAATATAATACAAGTCTGTGTCAATATAATACACAGCTGTGTCAATATAATACAAGTCTCTGTCAATATAATACAAGTCTGTGTTAATATAATACAAGTCTGTGTCAATATAATACAAGGCTGTGTCAATATAATACAAGTCTGTGTTAATATAATACAAGTCTGTGTCAATATAATACAAGTCGTCTGTGTCAATATAATACAAGTCTGTGTCAATATAATACAAGTCTGTGTCAATATAATACACGGCTGTGTCAATATAATACAAGTCTGTGTCAATATAATACAAGTCTGTGTCAATATAATACAAGGCTATGTCTATTGTAATATAAGTCTGTGTCAATATAATACAAGTCTGTGTTAATATAATACAAGTCTGTGTCAGTATAATACAAGGCTATGTCAATATAATACAAGTCTGTGTTAATATAATACAAGTCTGTGTCAATATAATACAAGTTGTCTGTGTCAATATAATACAAGGCTATGTCAATATAATACAAGGCTGTGTCAATATAATACAAGTCTGTGTTAATATAATACAAGTCTGTGTCAATATAATACACAGCTGTGTCAATATAATACAAGTCTCTGTCAATATAATACAAGTCTGTGTTAATATAATACAAGTCTGTGTCAATATAATACAAGGCTGTGTCAATATAATACAAGTCTGTGTTAATATAATACAAGTCTGTGTCAATATAATACAAGTCGTCTGTGTCAATATAATACAAGTCTGTGTCAATATAATACAAGTCTGTGTCAATATAATACACGGCTGTGTCAATATAATACAAGTCTGTGTCAATATAATACAAGTCTGTGTCAATATAATACAAGGCTATGTCTATTGTAATATAAGTCTGTGTCAATATAATACAAGTCTGTGTTAATATAATACAAGTCTGTGTCAGTATAATACAAGGCTATGTCAATATAATACAAGTCTGTGTTAATATAATACAAGTCTGTGTCAATATAATACAAGTTGTCTGTGTCAATATAATACAAGGCTATGTCAATATAATACAAGGCTGTGTCAATATAATACAAGTCTGTGTTAATATAATACAAGGCTGTGTCAATATAATACAAGTCTGTCAATATAATACAAGTCTGTGTTAATATAATACAAGTCTGTATAATACAAGTCTGTGTCAATATAATACAAGTCTGTGTCAATATAATACAAGTTTGTGTCAATATAATACAAGACTGTGTCAATATAATACAAGGCTGTGTCAATAAAATACAAGTCTGTGTCAATATAATACAAGTCTGTGTCAATATAATACAAGGCTGTGTCAATATAATACAAGTCTGTGTCAATATAATACAAGGCTGTGTCAATATAATACAAGGCTGTGTCAATAAAATACAAGTCTGTGTCAATATAATACAAGTCTGTGTCAATATAAAACAAGGCTGTGTCAATATAATACAAGTATGTGTCAATATAATACAAGTGTCTGTGTCAAGATAATACCAGTGTCTGTGTCAAGATAATACAAGTCTGTGTCAATATAATACAAGTCTGTGTCAATATAATACAAGTCTGTGTCAATATAATACAAGTCTGTGTCAATATAATACACGGATGTGTCAATATAATACAAGTCTGTGTCAATATAATACAAGTCTGTGTCAATATAATACAAGGCTATGTCTATTGTAATATAAGTCTGTGTCAATATAATACAAGTCTGTGTTAATATAATACAAATCTGTGTCAGTATAATACAAGGCTATGTCAATATAATACAAGTCTGTGTTAATATAATACAAGTCTGTGTCAATATAATACAAGTTGTCTGTGTCAATATAATACAAGGCTATGTCAATATAATACAAGGCTGTGTCAATATAATACAAGTCTGTGTTAATATAATACAAGGCTGTGTCAATATAATACAAGTCTGTCAATATAATACAAGTCTGTGTTAATATAATACAAGTCTGTATAATACAAGTCTGTGTCAATATAATACAAGTCTGTGTCAATATAATACAAGTCTGTGTCAATATAATACAAGGCTGTGTCAATATAATACAAGGCTGTGTCAATAAAATACAAGTCTGTGTCAATATAATACAAGTCTGTGTTAATATAATACAAGTCTGTATAATACAAGTCTGTGTCAATATAATACACAGCTGTGTCAATATAATACAAGTCGTCTGTGTCAATATAATACAAGTCTGTGTCAATATAATTCAAGGCTATGCCAATATAATACAAGTCTCTGTCAATATAATACAAGTCTGTGTTAATATAATACAAGTCTGTGTCAATATAATACAAGGCTGTGTCAATATAATACAAGTCTGTGTTAATATAATACAAGTCTGGGTGAATATAATACAAGTCTATGTCAATATAATACAAGGCTGTGTCAATATAATACAAGTCTGTGTTAATATAATACAAGTCTGTGTCAATATAATACAAGGCTATGTCAATATAATACAAGTCTGTGTTAATATAATACAAGTCTGTGTCAATATAATACAAGTCGTCTGTGTCAATATAATACAAGTCTGTGTCAATATAATACAAGGCTGTGTCAATATAATATAAGTCTGTGTCAATATAATACAAGTCGTCTGTGTCAATATAATACAAGTCTGTGTCAATATAATACAAGGCTATGCCAATATAATACAAGTCTGTGTTAATATAATACAAGTCTGTGTCAATATAATACAAGTCTGTGTCAATATAATACAAGTCTGTGTCAATATAATACAAGGCTGTGTCAATATAATACAAGTCTGTGTTAATATAATACAAGTCTGGGTGAATATAATACAAGTCTATGTCAATGTAATACAAGGCTGTGTCAATATAATACAAGTCTGTGTCAATATAATACAAGGCTATGTCAATATAATACAAGTCTGTGTTAATATAATACAAGTCTGTGTCAATATAATACAAGTCGTCTGTGTCAATATAATACAAGTCTGTGTCAATATAATACAAGGCTGTGTCAATATAATACAAGTCCGTGTTAATATAATACAAGTCTGTGTCAATATAATACAAAGCTATGTCAATATAATACAAGTCTGTGTTAATATAATACAAGTCTGTGTCAATATAATACAAGTCGTCTGTGTCAATATAATACAAGTCTGTGTCAATATAATACAAGGCTGTGTCAATATAATATAAGTCTGTGTCAATATAATACAAGTCGTCTGTGTCAATATAATACAAGGCTGTGTCAATAAAATACAAGTCTGTGTCAATATAATACAAGTCTGTGTTAATATAATACAAGTCTGTATAATACAAGTCTGTGTCAATATAATACAAGTCTGTGTCAATATAATACACAGCTGTGTCAATATAATACAAGTCTGTGTCAATATAATACAAGTCTGTGTTAATATAATACAAGTCTGTGTCAATATAATACAAGGCTATGTCAATATAATACATGTCTGTGTTAATATAATACAAGTCTGTGTCAATATAATACAAGTCGTCTGTGTCAATACAATACAAGTCTGTGTCAATATAATACAAGGCTGTGTCAATATAATATAAGTCTGTGTCAATATAATACAAGTCGACTGTGTCAATATAATACAAGTCTGTGTCAATATAATTCAAGGCTATGCCAATATAATACAAGTCTGTTTTAATATAATACAAGTCTGTGTCAATATAATACAAGTCTGTGTCAATATAATACAAGTCTGTGTCAATATAATACAAGGCTGTGTCAATATAATACAAGTATGTGTTAATATAATACAAGTATGGGTGAATATAATACAAGTCTATGTCAATATAATACAAGGCTGTGTCAATATAATACAAGTCTGTGTTAATATAATACAAGTCTGTGTCAATATAATACAAGGCTATGTCAATATAATACAAGTCTGTGTTAATATAATACAAGTCTGTGTCAATATAATACAAGTCGTCTGTGTCAATATAATACAAGTCTGTGTCAATATAATACAAGGCTGTGTCAATATAATATAAGTCTGTGTCAATATAATACAAGTCGTCTGTGTCAATATAATACAAGTCTGTGTCAATATAATACAAGGCTATGCCAATATAATACAAGTCTGTGTTAATATAATACAAGTCTGTGTCAATATAATACAAGTCTGTGTCAATATAATACAAGTCTGTGTCAATATAATACAAGGCTGTGTCAATATAATACAAGTCTGTGTTAATATAATACAAGTCTGGGTGAATATAATACAAGTCTATGTCAATATAATACAAGGCTGTGTCAATATAATACAAGTCTGTGTTAATATAATACAAGTCTGTGTCAATATAATACAAGGCTATGTCAATATAATACAAGTCTGTGTAAATATAATACAAGTCTGTGTCAATATAATACAAGTCGTCTGTGTCAATATAATACAAGTCTGTGTCAATATAATACAAGGCTGTGTCAATATAATACAAGTCGTCTGTGTCAATATAATACAAGTCTGTGTCAATATAATACAAGGCTATGTCAATATAATACAAGTCTGTGTTAATATAATACAAGTCTGTGTCAATATAATACAAGTTGTCTGTGTCAATATAATACAAGTCTGTGTCAATATAAATCAAGTCGTCTGTGTCAATATAATACAAGTCTGTGTCAATATAATACAAGGCTATGCCAATATAATACAAGTCTGTGTTAATATAATACAAGTCTGTGTCAATATAATACAAGTCTGTGTCAATATAATACAAGTCTGTGTCAATATAATACAAGTCTGTGTCAATATAATACAAGGCTGTGTCAATATAATACAAGTATGTGTCAATATAATACAAGTGTCTGTGTCAAGATAATACTAGTGTCTGTGTCAAGATAATACAAGTCTGTGTCAATATAATAGAAGTCTGTGTCAATATAATAGAAGTCTGTGTCAATATAATACAAGTCTGTGTCAATATAATACACGGCTGTGTCAATATAATACAAGTCTGTGTCAATATAATACAAGTCTGTGTCAATATAATACAAGTCTGTGTCAATATAATACAAGTCTGTGTTAATATAATACAAGTCTGTGTCAGTATAATACAAGGCTATGTCAATATAATACAAGGCTATGTCAATATAATACATGTCTGTGTTAATATAATACAAGTCTGTGTCAATATAATACAAGTCGTCTGTGTCAATATAATACAAGTCTGTGTCAATATAATACAAGGCTGTGTCAATATAATATAAGTCTGTGTCAATATAATACAAGTCTTCTGTGTCAATATAATACAAGTCTGTGTCAATATAATACAAGGCTATGCCAATATAATACAAGTCTGTGTTAATATAATACAAGTCTGTGTCAATATAATACAAGTCTGTGTCAATATAATACAAGTCTGTGTCAATATAATACAAGTCTGTGTCAATATAATACAAGGCTGTGTCAATATAATACAAGTATGTGTCAATATAATACAAGTGTCTGTGTCAAGATAATACCAGTGTCTGTGTCAAGATAATACAAGTCTGTGTCAATATAATACAAGTCTGTGTCAATATAATACAAGGCTGTGTCAATAAAATACAAGTCTGTGTCAATATAATACAAGTCTGTGTCAATATAATACAAGGCTGTGTCAATATAATACAAGTATGTGTCAATATAATACAAGTGTCTGTGTCAAGATAATACCAGTGTCTGTGTCAAGATAATACAAGTATGTGTCAATATAATACAAGTATGTGTCAATATAATACAAGTCTGTGTCAATATAATACAAGTCTGTGTCAATATAATACACGGCTGTGTCAATATAATACAAGTCTGTGTCAATATAATACAAGGCTATGTCTATTGTAATATAAGTCTGTGTCAATATAATACAAGTCTGTGTTAATATAATACAAGTCTGTGTCAGTATAATACAAGGCTATGTCAATATAATACAAGTCTGTGTTAATATAATACAAGTCTGTGTCAATATAATACAAGTTGTCTGTGTCAATATAATACAAGGCTATGTCAATATAATACAAGGCTGTGTCAATATAATACAAGTCTGTGTTAATATTATACAAGGCTGTGTCAATATAATACAAGTCTGTATAATACAAGTCTGTGTCAATATAATACAAGTCTGTGTCAATATAATACAAGGCTGTGTCAATATAATACAAGGCTGTGTCAATAAAATACAAGTCTGTGTCAATATAATACAAGTCTGTGTTAATATAATACAAGTCTGTATAATACAAGTCTGTGTCAATATAATACAAGTCTGTGTCAATATAATACAAGTTTGTGTCAATATAATACAAGGCTGTGTTAATATAATACAAGTCTGTCAATATAATACAAGTCTGTGTTAATATAATACAAGTCTGTATAATACAAGTCTGTGTCAATATAATACAAGTCTGTGTCAATATAATACAAGTTTGTGTCAATATAATACAAGGCTGTGTCAATATAATACAAGGCTGTGTCAATAAAATACAAGTCTGTGTCAATATAATACAAGTCTGTGTCAATATAATACAAGGCTGTGTCAATATAATACAAGTATGTGTCAATATAATACAAGTGTCTGTGTCAAGATAATACCAGTGTCTGTGTCAAGATAATACAAGTATGTGTCAATATAATACAAGTATGTGTCAATATAATACAAGTCTGTGTCAATATAATACAAGTCTGTGTCAATATAATACACGGCTGTGTCAATATAATACAAGTCTGTGTCAATATAATACAAGTCTGTGTCAATATAATACAAGGCTATGTCTATTGTAATATAAGTCTGTGTCAATATAATACAAGTCTGTGTTAATATAATACAAGTCTGTGTCAGTATAATACAAGGCTATGTCAATATAATACAAGTCTGTGTTAATATAATACAAGTCTGTGTCAATATAATACAAGTTATCTGTGTCAATATAATACAAGGCTATGTCAATATAATACAAGGCTGTGTCAATATAATACAAGTCTGTGTTAATATAATACAAGGCTGTGTCAATATAATACAAGTCTGTATAATACAAGTCTGTGTCAATATAATACAAGTCTGTGTCAATATAATACAAGTCTGTGTCAATATAATACAAGGCTGTGTCAATATAATACAAGGCTGTGTCAATAAAATACAAGTCTGTGTCAATATAATACAAGTCTGTGTTAATATAATACAAGTCTGTATAATACAAGTCTGTGTCAATATAATACAAGTCTGTGCCAATATAATACACAGCTGTGTCAATATAATACAAGTCTGTGTCAATATAATACAAGTCTGTGTTAATATAATACAAGTCTGTGTCAATATAATACAAGTCTGTGTCAATATAATACACGGCTGTGTCAATATAATACAAGTCTGTGTCAATATAATACAAGTCTGTGTCAATATAATACAAGGCTATGTCTATTGTAATATAAGTCTGTGTCAATATAATACAAGTCTGTGTTAATATAATACAAGTCTGTGTCAGTATAATACAAGGCTATGTCAATATAATACAAGTCTGTGTTAATATAATACAAGTCTGTGTAAATATAATACAAGTTGTCTGTGTCAATATAATACAAGGCGTCTGTCAATATAATACAAGGCTGTGTCAATATAATACAAGTCTGTGTTAATATAATACAAGGCTGTGTCAATATAATACAAGTCTGTCAATATAATACAAGTCTGTGTTAATATAATACAAGTCTGTATAATACATGTCTGTGTCAATATAATACAAGTCTGTGTCAATATAATACAAGTTTGTGTCAATATAATACAAGGCTGTGTCAATATAATACAAGGCTGTGTCAATAAAATACAAGTCTGTGTCAATATAATACAAGTCTGTGTCAATATAATACAAGGCTGTGTCAATATAATACAAGTATGTGTCAATATAATACAAGTGTCTGTGTCAAGATAATACCAGTGTCTGTGTCAAGATAATACAAGTATGTGTCAATATAATACAAGTATGTGTCAATATAATACAAGTCTGTGTCAATATAATACAAGTCTGTGTCAATATAATACACGGCTGTGTCAATATAATACAAGTCTGTGTCAATATAATACAAGTCTGTGTCAATATAATACAAGGCTATGTCTATTGTAATATAAGTCTGTGTCAATATAATACAAGTCTGTGTTAATATAATACAAGTCTGTGTCAGTATAATACAAGGCTATGTCAATATAATACAAGTCTGTGTTAATATAATACAAGTCTGTGTCAATATAATACAAGTTGTCTGTGTCAATATAATACAAGGCTATGTCAATATAATACAAGGCTGTGTCAATATAATACAAGTCTGTGTTAATATAATACAAGGCTGTGTCAATATAATACAAGTCTGTATAATACAAGTCTGTGTCAATATAATACAAGTCTGTGTCAATATAATACAAGTCTGTGTCAATATAATACAAGGCTGTGTCAATATAATACAAGGCTGTGTCAATAAAATACAAGTCTGTGTCAATATAATACAAGTCTGTGTTAATATAATACAAGTCTGTATAATACAAGTCTGTGTCAATATAATACAAGTATGTGCCAATATAATACACAGCTGTGTCAATATAATACAAGTCTGTGTCAATATAATACAAGTCTGTGTTAATATAATACAAGTCTGTGTCAATATAATACATGGCTATGTCAATATAATACAAGTCTGTGTTAATATAATACAAGTCTGTGTCAATATAATACAAGTCATCTGTGTCAATATAATACAAGTCTGTGTCAATATAATACAAGGCTGTGTCAATATAATATAAGTCTGTGTCAATATAATACAAGTCGTCTGTGTCAATATAATACAAGTCTGTGTCAATATAATACCAGGCTATTCCAATATAATACAAGTCTGTGTTAATATAATACAAGTCTGTGTCAATATAATACAAGTCTGTGTCAATATAATACAAGGCTGTGTCAATATAATACAAGTATGTGTCAATATAATACAAGTGTCTGTGTCAAGATAATACAAGTGCCTGTGTCAAGATAATACAAGTCTGTGTCAATATAATACAAGTATGTGTCAATATAATACAAGTCTGTGTCAATATAATACAAGTCTGTGTCAATATAATACAAGGCTGTGTCAATATAATACAAGTCTGTGTTAATATAATACAAGTCTGGGTTAATATAATACAAGTCTATGTCAATATAATACAAGGCTGTGTCAATATAATACAAGTCTGTGTTAATATAATACAAGTCTGTGTCAATATAATACAAGGTTATGTCAATATAATATAAGTCTGTGTTAATATAATACAAGTCTGTGTTAATATAATACAAAGTCTGTGTTAATACAATACAAGTCTTGTGTTAATATAATACAAGGCTATGTCAATATAATACAAGGCTGTGTCAATATAATACAAGTCTGTGTTAATATAATACAAGTCTGTGTCAATATAATACAAGTCTGTGTCAATATAAGTCTGTGTCAATATAATACAAGTCTGTGTCAATATAATACAAGTCTGTGTCAATATAATACAAGGCTATTTCAATATAATACAAGTCTGTGTCAATATAATACAAGTCTGTGTCAATATAATACAAGTCTGTGTCAATATAATACACGGCTGTGTCAATATAATACAAGTCTGTGTCAATATAATACAAGTCTGTGTCAATATAATACAAGGCTATGTCTATTGTAATATAAGTCTGTGTCAATATAATACAAGTCTGTGTTAATATAATACAAGTCTGTGTCAATATAATACAAGGCTATGTCAATATAGTACAAGTCTGTGTCAATATAATACAAGTCTGTGTCAATATAATACAAGTTGTCTGTGTCAATATAATACAAGGCTATGTCAATATAATACAAGTCTGTGTTATTATAATACAAGTATGTGTCAATATAATACAAGTGTCTGTGTTAATATAATACAAGTCTGGGTGAATATATTACAAGTCTATGTCAATATAATACAAGGCTGTGTTAATATAATACAAGTCTGGGTGAATATATTACAAGTCTATGTCAATATAATACAAGGCTGTGTCAATATAATACAAGTCTGTGTTAATATAATACAAGTCTGTGTCAATATAATACAAGGCTATGTCAATATAATATAAGTCTGTGTTAATATAATACAAATCTGTGTTAATAGTCTGTGTTAATATAATACAAAGTCTGTGTTAATACAATACAAGGCTATGTCAATATAATACAAGTCTGTGTCAATATAATACAAGTCGTGTTAATAAAATACAAGTCTGTGTTAATATAATACAAGTCTGTGTCAGTATAAGTCTGTGTTAATATAATACAAGTCTGTGTCAATATAATACAAGTCTGTGTCAATATAATAGAAGTCTGTGTCAATATAATACAAGTCTGTGTCAATATAATACAAGTCTGTGTCAATATATTACATGGCTGTGTCAATATAATACAAGTCTGTGTCAATATAATACAAGTCTGTGTCAATATAATACAAGGCTATGTCTATTTTAATATAAGTCTGTGTCAATATAATACAAGTCTGTGTTAATATAATACAAGTTTATGTCAGTATAATACAAGGCTATGTCAATATAATACAAGTCTGTGTTAATATAATACAAGTCTGTGTCAATATAATACAAGTTGTCTGTGTCAATATAATACAAGGCTGTGTCAATATAATACAAGTCTGTGTCAATATAATACAAGTCTGTGTCAATATAATACAAGGCTGTGTCAATATAATACAAGGCTGTGTGAATATAATACAAGTCTGTGTTAATATAATACAAGTGTCTGTGTCAATATAATACAAGGCTGTGTCAATATAATACAAGGCTGTGTCAATATAATACAAGTCTGTGTCAATATAATACAAGGCTGTGTCAATATAATACAAGTCTGTGTCAATATAATACAAGGCTGTGTCAATATAATACAAGTCTGTGTTAATATAATACAAGGCTGTGTCAATATAATACAAGTCTGTGTTAATATAATACAAGGCTGTGTCAATATAATACAAGTCTGTGTCAATATAATACAAGTCTGGGTGAATATAATACAAGTCTGTGTCAATATAATACAAGGCTGTGTCAATATAATACAAGTCTGTGTTAATATAATACAAGGCTGTGTCAATATAATACAAGTCTGTGTTAATATAATACAAGGCTGTGTCAATATAATACAAGGCTATGTCAGTATAATATAAGTCTGTGTTAATATAATACAAGTCTGTGTTAATAGTCTGTGTTAATATAATACAAAGTCTGTGTTAATATAATACAAGTCTGTGTTAATATAATACAAGGCTATATTAAGTCTGTGTTAATATAATACAAGGCTGTGTCAATATAATACAAGTCTGTTAATATAATACAAGTCGTCTGTGTTAATATAATACAAGTCTGTGTTAATACAATACAAGTCTTGTGTTAATATAATACAAGGCTATGTCACTATAATACAAGTCAGTGTTAATATAATACAAGTCTGTGTTAATATAATACAAGGCTATGTTAATATAATACAAGTCTGTGTTAATATAATACAAGTATGTGTTAATATAATACAAGTCTGTGTTAATATAATACAAGGCTATGTCAATATAATACAAGTCTGTGTTAATATAATAAAAGGCTATGCCAATATAATACAAGTCTGTGTTAATATAATACAAGTATGTGTTAATATAATACAAGGCTATGTCAATATAATACAAGTCTGTGTTAATATAGTACAAGTCTGTCAATTTAATACAAGTCTTATGTGAAAGTTAGGTTGTATACAAAGTTTTGGAAACCTAATACAAGTCTATGTCATAGTTTAAAAAAACATAGTTTTAGTCATTAGACAAAGTTCATAAAATCTAATAGAAGTCTATGCCAAAGTTCAGAAAATCAAACGCAAGTCTATGTAAAAGTACAACAAATCTATACAAGTTGATGTCAAAGTCAATAGATGAAGTTCATGAAATCTAATACAAATCTATGTCAGAGGTCAGAAAATCCAATACAAGTTTATGTCAAAGGTCAGAAAATCCAATAAAAGTCTATGTCAAAGGTCAGAAAATCTTATACAAGTCAATGTCAAAGGTCAAAAAATCTAAAACATGTCTATGTCGAAGTTCAAGTCACTAGATGAAGTTCATGAAATCTAATACACGTCTATATTGAAGGTCAGAAATTCTAATACAAGTCTATGTCAAAGGTCAGAAAATCTAACACAAGTCTGTGTCAAAGGTCAGAAAATCTAAAACTTGTCTATGTCAAAGGTCAGAAAATCAAAAGTTAAAAAATCTAAAACAAGTCTATGCCAAAGGTAAAAAAAAATCTAACAAGTCTATGTCAAAGGTCAAAATATTTAATACGTCTATGTCAAAGGTCAGAAGATCTAAAACAAGAGGCCCAAGAGGGCCTGTGAACGCTCTACTGGCTGTTATACCATTGATGAATCGAGTCGTACTACATGGTGCCTAGAGTGTACACAAGGTTTTTCAAGTATTTGACCTAGTGACCTAGTTTTTGACCCCATGGGACCCATTTTCGAACTTGACCAAAATATAATTAAGACAACATTTCGACAAAGTTTCATCAAGATCGGGTCAGAAATATGGCCTCTAGAGTGTACTAGTGACCTAGTTTTTGACCCTGTGTGACCCATTTTCGAACTTTAGGAAGCTATAATTGAGACAAATATTCTGACAAAATTTCTTTGACCTCAAGATCAAGATCGGGTCAAAAATATGGCCTCTAGAGTGTACACACGGTTTTTCCAAAGTTAGACCTAGTGACCTAGTTTTTAACACCATGTGACCCATTTTTGAACTTGACCAAGATATAATTAAGACAAACATTCTGACGAAGTTGCATCAAGCTTGGGTCAAAAATATGGCCTCTAGAGTGTACACAAGGTTTTTCCAATATTTGACCTAGTGACCTAGTTTTTAACTTCATGTGACCCATTTTCGAACTTGATCAAGATATAATTAAGATAAACAATTTGACAAAGTTTCATCAAGATTGGGTAACAAATATGACCTCTAGAGTGTACACAAGTGTTTTCAAGTATTTGACCTAGTGACCTAGTTTTTGACCCCACATGACCCATTTTTGAACTTGACCGAGATTTCATTAAGACAAACATTCTGACAAAGTTTCATCAAGATCAGGTCAAAAATATGGCCTCTAGAGTGTACACACGGTTTTTCCAAAGTTTGACCTAGTGACCTAGTTTTTAACACCATGGGACCCATTTTTGAACTTGACCAAGATATATAATTAAGACAAACATTTTGACAAAGTTTCATCAAGATTATGTCAGAAATACGGCTTCTAAAGTGTACACAAGGTTTTTCAAGTATTTGACCTAGTGACCTAGTTTTTGACCCCACATGACCCATTTTCAAACTTGACCAAGATATAATTAAGACAAACATTCTGACAAAGTTTCATCAAGATCAGGTCAAAAATATGGCCTCTAGAGTGTACACACGGTTTTTCCAAAGTTTGACCTAGTGACCTAGTTTTTAACACCATGTGACCCATTTTTAAACTTGACCAAGATATAATTAAGACAAACATTTTGACAAAGTTTCATCAAGATTGGGTCAGAAATACGGCTTCTAGAGTGTACACAAGGTTTTTCAAGTATTTGACCTAGTGACCTAGTTTTTAACCCCATGTGACCCATTTTCAAACTTGACCAAGATATAATTAAGACAAACATTCTGACAAAGTTGCATCAAGCTCGGGTCAAAAATATGGCCTTTAGAGTGTACACAAGGTTTTTCCAATATTTGACCTAGTGACCTAGTTTTTGACCCCACATGACCCATTTTCGAACTTGACCGAGATTTTATTGAGACAAACATTCTGACAAAGTTTTCAT
>JAWPHD010010086.1:0-97364 GCA_037043455.1 Cyrtodaria siliqua | reverse complement strand
TGGTCCATATATCTTTATACTGCTAGAGATAATGGGATGAAACTTAATGGAAGCGCATCAGTTTTGAGGTTGCATGCTCAAGATCATGGATTGTGGTCAATTATTTGTGTCCACTACATAACTCCTAATACCACTAAAGATACTGTGGTGAAAAAATATGTGTGTATTTGTCATAATTGTCATGTACCACACTTTAATATTTCAGTGTCAAAGGTCAAGGTCATGAAAAAAAATCCATGTTTCAGTGCATTTATTTTCTAAACATTAATGGGACAAAGTTTATTTGTGTGTACAGGTATCATCAATAGACAGGGTGTCGAACAATATTATCTGGGTCGTGTATGTAAGGTCAAGGTCATTCAGTATGCATCATATCATAGATGGAATTTATTTGATGGGAAAAGCCTGCCCATCTCTATCTGAACAGCTCTAAACAAGGCCTAAAGAAAAAATAGTTTTGTTTCCTGTTAACCCAACCAACCTGCTGTCAGAGCAATCATGGGAGAAATGATTAACTGCTATAGAAACTTGTGTTGTTTATCTGAAATAAGAATAAAATATGAGAATTAAAAAATTCTTTTAAAAAAATGTAAGAACTGTTTTTTGTTTTTTGCCTATCATTAATGATTTGTTCTTGCATTGGTAAATGACAGTTAAATTCTTTGTTTCACAGGTCATTTGTTGAGGAGGAGTTCCAAAAACAACAAGATCTGGGTATAAACATAGACATTGATATGCAGGATAACACAGAGTTGGCTGAAAAAGGTATTAATTTATGACGGAATATCTAGCACCCTTTTAAGTTGACTATTGGAAGAATAAGTGAGCTTATGTAATCACCTCGGCATCCCAGTCCACATCGAGCTCTGCGTGTAAGCTGTATATCCCTTACATGTCTTGTCCTGGATCAACCAAATTTGGCCATGAGCTTCCTTATACATGTAGTATTATCTTAAGGGTTGCATACATAATTTTGGTTCCTATACCCCCTGGGCTCCCAAGGAACCCAAATTCTGAATTATAACGTACAATGTCCCATTTCACATCAAATTTAACATGTAAGCTGTTTTACATCTTATACATTTTCTTGTCCTAGCTCAACCAAATTTGGGCCTGGGTTTCCTTAAAATATTATCTAGAGGGTTGCATAAGTAATTTTGTCTTCTTCGTATTCTGGACTTCCATGGAACCAAAATTGCGATGGCTCATAAAATGTGCAATAAATGCAAATCAAGGTTTGCGTGTAAGCTTTTATATATATATATATATCTTACTATTTGTCTTAGCTCAACCAAATGTTTTGTTGGGATTCCTTATAGCATTGTTTAGATGGGTGCTTGAGTAATTTAGGCGCAAATGAATCATGTACTCCCTGGCTGCCCGTATAGCTCAACTTAACCCTTAACCCGCTACATATATATAATGGACTGTTCTTTCTTTGAATTAAGACCATTCCATTTATGTGACAAAGGGGTGTTACTCGTAGGCTGATCTGGGTTTACAATGGACCCAAAGGCTATTATAGTAGGTTAAGGGTTAACATAGCCTATGAAATGTGAAATAATTTTGGTTTAGGTATGAAGAGAGAATCCACTTCCATTGATTGTATATCAGGTGTATACTTTATTGTTCTCCGAAAATTCAAATAGTTTAGCTGCGCTGTTCTCCGACAGCTCTTGTTTATATAAAGACTGTTAGCAGGGCTTCTTTGGTAATCCAATATTTGATAAGATACACTTTTTATAATTAAAATAATAAAATAATTTTTTAACAGTGAACATGTTTATACAGTAATTACATCATATTTTGATTTCCTTGTACATTTTTTGTTTGTTTTCAAGTTGAATATCGTTATTTTGCAGGAAGGACACTTGCAAGTCGGTACATCAAGGCATATTTAAGATATTCGTACCCACAGTTGTTTGAAGAAGGAATTTGGTAAGGACTCGAAATAAAATTAAATTCATTTTTATCTAGAAACTGGAAAAAAAAATGGCATACATGTAACTGGATCTTTGAATACATGTATATTTTAAAAACATCTATAATATTTTTCAGTCTTTAAATGAAACTTTTAATTAGGCATTGTCTTGACACATAGAATAATACATGTATAATATAGCATTAGAAAAATCCCAGTTTCCTTGTACATTGGGATTGTACACCGTATCCTATTGAACTTTGCTAATAATATTTAAGGCTTTAAAATGTTTTCTAGTCTGGGTTCAAACCATACTGGCACCCTGCATTTCTTAAGTCCTGTCTGGGTTCTTACCATGCTGGCAACCTGCATGTCTGAAGTCCAGTCCAGGTTCTAACCATGCTGGCACCCTGCATGTATCAAGTCTAGTCTGGGTTCCAACCATGCTGGCACCCTGCATGTATCAAGTCTAGTCTGGGTTCCAACCATGCTGGCACCCTGCATGTATCAAGTCTAGTCTGGGTTCCAACCATGCTGACACCCTGCATGTATCAAGTCTAGTCGGGGTTCCAACCATGCTGGCACCCTGCATGTATCAAGTCTAGTCTGGGTTCCAGCCATGCTGGCACCCTGCATATATCAAGTCTAGTCTGGGTTCCAACCATGCTGGCACCCTGCATGTATCAAGTCTAGTCTGGGTTCCAGCCATGCTGGCACCCTGCATGTATCAAGTCTAGTCTGGGTTCCAGCCATGCTGGCACCCTGCATGTATCAAGTCTAGTCTGGGTTCCAACCATGCTGGCACCATGCATCATAATAAGGTAAATTACTCAGTGTCTGTTTGATTGTCATCTGAGATTCCTATATTCTTTTCCTTGTTTCTAGGAGCATTCCTAAATGTTTGAACAGTTTAACATTTTATGTCCATTCTCAAATGTTTTATTGTGTTGATAAATGGAGTTTATACCAAAAAATGTGCTGAACAGAATACAAAACCTCATTTTTCATAATTTTATCCATGTGAACTTGTGTTTATTGACCAATAATTCAATTCATTTTCTGCAGTGCTATTCATGACTACCTGATGTCTGATAAGACGCTTCACCTCATTGGTTCAAATCTCGGACTCCGGGAACTTATACAGTCTGTGGTAAGTATGGTAATTTATACATGCCAGGATTGTGATGTCTCCTTCGTTTATTGAAAATCTGTTAAATGTCTGATCCTAGTTAAATTTTGTGGGAGGTTGTTGAGGCCATCGTTTCACATACTATATATATTTCTTGCATACTGGATAAGGTTATCTATGTTTTACATGGTTGATGGAAAACATGATCTTACACAAGGGGGAAGATAAAAGTCACGCGCTGATATCAGTCACGCGCTGTAAATAAACATGCAAAACATTATTGTTTGGGGCGTTTGTTTCAGCCAAAGTTTTTTCTGCAGTAACTTGAACAATTTAAATAATATGTACATCAGTTATATATCATTAGAACTGGCATATTTAGTGCTAAATAAAACTACTTTGATTTTCAAAATCGGTTGAGAAATAAATATTTTACAGCCAAATAGAGTTTTTGATGGGACTTTTTTTCCCATGTAAATTCCTTGTGGATGGGACAGCAGAAAATGAAAAATTTTCAAATAACTTCAGTAATCCTTCATATTTTGCTATAAAACTTTCTGTGTGTCTTAATTTACTAATATACAACAATTTAAAACCATTTTTGGAGCAATTTAAATAATACATACATCAGTTATATATCATTAGAACTGGCATATTTAGTGGTAAATAAAACTACTTTACTTTTGAAAATTGATTGAGAAATAAATATTTTACAGCCAAATAGAGTTTTTGATGGGGCTTTTTTCCCATGTAAATTCCGTGTTGGTGGGACAGCAGAAAATTAAGAAATTTCAAATAACTTCAGTAATCCTTCATATTTTGCTATAAAACTTTCTGTGTGTCTTAATTTACTAATATACAACAATTTAAAACCATTTTTGGATAACAATTTAAAAAATATGTATTTTTCAAATTTTTCATGCACAGAATGACCCATCAAAACCAGCTTTCGCGCATGCAATTTTTATTTATCAACCGATTTTGAAAAGTAAGATATTTTTACTTACCACTAAAAATGTCTTTCACTGATATACATCTTATATAGGTCGTAGATTAATTTTATCTTAAAAGACCAAAAAATCTTTGGCTGAAACAAGCGCCCCAAAGAATAGTAGTTTGCGACGTCAATGTGCAGAATGTAAATGATCAATCAAGAAAAAGAATCAATCCTGGGCAGAGCCTCGGTTCCGGTCAAACAATTATACCTCGTGTTGGAATTCCCGATCTTCACCGGATACCAATGAAAGGTTCTTACAATGAACTAGTCAAAATTCCTAGGTCCTCATATAAGAATATGTAAATAATAGTTTCATTGTGTATTTCTTGATAAACTGTTGTATTTCTGGAGAATGAAGTATCACAAAACGAAATAAATCGTCTGCTGTGAACGCATAAACAAATTTTAAAGCTGTGTTAGAATACATGTGTTTCCTTAGAAATAAATTGTAACAATTATACAACTGGGTACTGAGGTATTTTGTTATTTAAAGAGTATTACACCGGTTTTGGAACAGTTATTTTGCTAAAGGCACAAGCCATGGTAAAGGTTCTTTTCTGCATTATTTTTTGCAGTATATGCACATGTGTGTATGTGTGTGTATATATTTATATGCATATGTGTGCATGTGTAGCATGCATGAGCAAATGCACACTACCCAGAATGAGCATATGGAGGGATCGGTGCAAGACATGTTTAACCCATATGTACATCAAGTCAATTTGGGAGTGTCTTGCGCAGGCCTTCAATACTTGGGTATCACTTATCACGATACATTAAAATCTACTGTTTTTACTTGTATGTAATTGTTATCTTAATTGGTATCATATGATTTTGATTTCCTGTTCGTTTATTGTCATGTTCACATTGGTATGAATATTACAATAAAATATTCTATTCTTATTTTTTAAATATTTCCAAATTAAGTATCCTATAAAAGGTACAGTGATATTCATGTTGCAAAATGCTGAAAGAAGTTGTCAGTATTTCACTATTTGGCAGAAAAGTTGAGAAACTACTGCAAGAAATAGAAGCATGACCTCGGCACTTTATTCGATATTGTTATTTCTCTTGTGTTTCTCTGCAGGATTATCCACCAGCAGACGAGGACTATGTCACCACCTTCTTGGCGGTGGTCGGTGCTCTACTGGAGTCGCAGGTACGTACTCTGTATTATTCATTGGTAAAGTCGCAGGCTGGTACAATCTGGTATATGTAATTTACGTCTATTTCGTAAAATCATTTATTTTTAAAAAAAGTAGTTCTGATAGTGAAAAAATAAAACTGTATTTCTCAGTTTGAAATAACTGTTATATTTCAGTGATAAAATGCAGTATTCCATTTGCTTATCAAAATGCCGAGCATTATATCATTTTTGCTAATGAGTTTAATAAATTCAATAATGAATGAAAACAAATGTTAGATTCTATTTATCACATGACTGACATATCGACTTATACCGTGGGAATTGGATAATAGTCGTTATCGATTTTTTTTGACAGTGCATAGCTAGGCCTATTTGCATACTTATATAACTAGTGGTATGTCGAAAATATTCCACTCCTACGTCATAAGTTATGTGATAAATCGTGTAGTTGAGATTGTTTATTGCACATTTGCATTCTGAATCCATTTAATACTTTTTCAGGGAGAGAAAAGAGCAGATATATTTGTCGCCGACTTTGTAATTCCCCAGTTGATCGGAAAGGATGTAAATGAAATTTGGCATGTAGTGAACCCAATGGGGTTGTTAGGGGCCATGTTGACGCTCTCGCAGGACAGAGGTGCTCCAGAACCTCGCTTGCTGAGGAAGTCGGCAGAAAACACAATGATGGCACTGTACCATGTGGGCATTTACAGCGATAAACAGCTTATAGCGAAAATGTAAGTTTTTTTGAGCAGTTTGTATGTAAATGTACTTTGTAGCTGTTGTAATAGTAAATATGATATTGATGTTTCAGGCAAACGGTTATTTTTATCGTCGTTATTAAAAATTGGTATTTCCCAATTTTATGTGAAAATATACTGACATACTGAAAAAATTGTGATCAATAACAAGCCAAAAGACTGGAACAGTGTTAAAGTTGTACTTTTGTATATAAAAAAAAAGGAAAAAAAGACAACGTTTGGGACCATCTTTGTTGGTAGGATCTGCTTACTCAAACATTTTTTGTTTGTTTGATAGACTTATAGGTAATTTATATTGATAAACTGCTGCAAAACATCGCTCGATAGGAGAGAGATAGCAGTTTTAGAGTAGTAAGTTCAGCACACTGCGTAAACTGTGGTACTTATATTCTGCTTGTTAAAGAGATTGAGCTCTCGTAAAAATAACGGTAAGCTTGCAGCAGGTGTGGTATCTCGAGGATTGGGAGAAGGACTGCCCTTGGTGAGAGCAGGAGCCCTTTTGAATTTGGGTAACAATAGGTAGGGTCATGAAAACCTTGCCAGGAAATTAACTTGTTAACCTTTGACGCCATACTCATTAACGTTGACAGGTTGACTGCCCTTTGAGCTATTATATAGAGATTATTTAACTGCTTGGATCGATTATAGGGAACTCCTTCACGAGATGGTAGGCGTGCGGTTCTGTTCACGAACAAGCGGATGCGACTGAGTGAAAAAACATGCTACCATCAAGTGAAGGATTTCCCTATAATCGAGCAAAGCAGTTCGTCTATTTATTACATTTAAAATCAGAGTAGACCGAAATAATTCGCTTTATTGAACGTTATCGACGGATGACGTCGACGTCAGCAACACTCTATTGACGTCATGACTCAATGTCACAGATAGTTATTTTTGTGTTCGGAGTTAATTATTAATATTTAGCGATTATGAGAAATCCCAATCTTTCACCCATAGCAATGTAATAGTTATTTTCTTTTTATATGATTTCATTGTTATTATTTCTCCTTTTATTGTCCACAGCTCCTGGAGAAACCATTAATATAGCAGAAGAAATGGCAGCCAGAGACGCCATAAAAAATATCATGAATATGGCAGACTGTAGGCGCCCCCTAGTGATGGGGGAGAAAGCCCATAATCTGGAACTAGACTATAATAGCGAGAATAAACGTGTCAGTCAGGTGATGTTATCCTGAGAAGTGATTGTTGAGAGGGTTTGTTGAAGATACTGAAATTGAAGAGACTGAATATATAACAAGTGAGTTTTGTTTGGAAACCAGACTAAGAACAATGGTCTCGGCAGGGACAAACTTAGATAAGAAAAGTAAGTTGAATCTGGCTTTCAGTTGAGAAGACTTGTTATATTCTGGTGATATTGTAACCTGTACAAAACCCAGGTGCACAGAACTTCAGTGATGGTCTTAATTCTAGTAGGAGGTATATTTGACTCTGATGGTCAAAGTTTCAAACAGCTTAGCAAAAGCACAATTCGGAATTGAGCTCTGAGTTAGGTGTCTGACAAACAAGGCAGTCAAATTGTGCTGTGATATAAATAGAATGACAAGACAGAATTAAAGGAATGAGTTTTATAATAAAACAAGTGGGAGTAAATGCCATTTTCATAGCATTTTACAAAGAGATAAAAGTGATAGTTGATAAAAAAAAAGAGAGTAGTAAATTGACAAAAGTTATATCACTAGGTATTCAAATGTCCTGATGAAAACATGAGATTGTATCGTATAAAGAGTGTAAACAATTTGTTGGATAAGAAATCAACGTTTTTATTCATGCATAAAAGATAACATTATGTTAAAAAGAACAAAGGATTTATTGTGTTTGATTTGTTTACACACTGAATAAATTTGAAAAGTGAACGTGTTGTCTTAAACACCCTTTTTAAGTGTAATACAGTAATTTCTAGAAACAAAATAAAAGTAATTTGTCCGAAAAAGAAGGCAGAAATGTTGAAAGACTGTTTTGACCTTTTGTGCAAAATACTTCCAAACACAAAAGCAGCGATATTTTGATACATAGCTCTACTGATCAAAGATCAGCAGAGCTTATGCCATGGTGCCTAGTCCGTCGGCCTGCCGTCTGTCTGTAAACCTTTTTTTTGCGACGACTACTCCTCTGAAACTACTGGATGAATTTTCATGAAACTTTACAGGAATATTGCCCATGATGTCTAGTTGATCATTGCAAAAATTCACGTTGATGTGAAATCCAAAATACATTTTTAAAAAACAAAATTGTAGCGCCTACTCCTTGAAAACTATAAGTGATATTGATACGGGACTTTTTCTAAAATGATCAGCATGACCTGATGTTGGTCCTTGACGAAAACCGTTTTGATACGACGTTAAACATGGCTGCCAGTGGCCGTTTTTTGTCTCGCCTTTTCGAAGAAAAAAAGAAACAAAGGTGTTGCTTTTCCGGCGGCGGCGGCAACATTCAAGTTTTGCGTTTAGGTCATTTTCTAACAAACTTAATGCACTAGACATTTCAAACTTTGCTTATAGTTGTATCATGGGTGGTACATCGCAACGTGACAAAGCAAATGTGGAAGTGACCTTGACCCTCCAAGCAAAGGGCAGATAATTTACTAATTTTTAGGTTCAACTTTTGCGTTTAGGTCACTTTTTCACAAACTGTATGCACTAGACCTTTCAAACTTTGCTTATAGTTGTATCATGGGTGGTACATCGCAACGTGACAAAGCAAATGTGGAAGTGACCTTGACCCTCCAAGCAAAGGGCAGATAACTTACTAATATTTAGGTTCAACTTTTGCGTTTAGGTCACTTTTTCACAAACTGTATGCACTAGATCTTTCAAACTTTGCTTATAGGTGTATCTCGGGTGGTACCTGGAAACGTGACAAAGCAAATGTGGAAGTGACCTTGACCCTCCAAGCAAAGGGCAGATAACTTAATAATTTTTAGGTTCAACTTTTTGGTTTAGGATACTTTTTCACAAACTGTATGCACTAGACCTTTAAAACTTTGCTTATAGTTGTATCTTGAGTGGTACATCGCAACGTGACAAAGCAAATGTGGAAGTGACCTTGACCTCCAAGCAAGGGCAGATAACCTTATATTTTTACCTTCAACTTTGGCATTTAGGTCACGTTTTCACAAACTGTATGCACTAGACCTTTCAAACTTTTTTTATAGTTGTATCTTGGGTGGTACATCGTAACGTGACAAAGCAAATGTGGAAGTGACCTTGACCCTCCAAGCAAAGGGCAGATAACTTAATAATTTTTAGGTTCAACTTTTGCGTTTAGGTCACTTTTTCACAAACTGTATGCACTAGACCTTTAAAACTTTGCTTATAGCTGTATCTTGAGTGGTACATAGCAATGTGACAAGGCAAATGTGGAAGTGACCTTGACCCTCCAAGCAAAGGGCGGATAACCTTATAATTTTTACCTTCAAATTTGGCGTTTATGTCACTTTTTCACAAACTGTATGCACTAAGACCTTTCAAACTTTGCTTATAGTTGTATCTTGAGTGGTACATTGCAACGTCACAAAGCAAATATGGATGTGACCTTCACCATCCAAGCAAAGGGCAGATAACTTAAATTGTTATAGTTACATCACTTTCTGATGAACTATAATTCATAATAATGCACTAGATGTTTTAAACCTACCTTATAGCTTAATCTTCGGAAGAAAACATATTCTATTTTGACATAGTTGTGTCTTGGGTAGTGCATCTTTTTGGATGCATGGATTTCATCTATGATCTTGACCTACTTTTTGGAGCTGATGATATTTAGCTCTACTGTCCAAGGACCTCATTTTTCATCCGATCCTTAATAAACTTTAACAGATTGTTAATATCAATGAAAGCTCGGACAAGTTCGAAAACCATCCAGACCAGTAACAGCTGAGTTATAGCCCTTGATTTAGTTAAAAATGCTATATTTTGCCTCGTTAATACGATATAGGGCTATCATTTTTCATCTGATCTTTACCAAACTTTACCAGATGGTTTGCCTTTTTATGCCCCCGAATTTTTTTTTCGGGGGCATATTATAATCGCATTGTCCGTCCGTCCGTCCATCTGTCTGGATTCTGTCCGTCATTCCGAAGTTCGTGTCCGGACCGTAACTTCACAACCCCTGCAGGGATTTTTAAATAACTTGGCACAAGTGATCACCATAACAAGATGATGTGTCCCCCGCAAAACACAGGTCCGTACCTCAAAGGTCAAGGTCACACTTGAAGTTCATAGGTCAAAAACAGGTACGCAATTTCGTGTCCGGACCGCAACGTCGCAACCCCTGCAGGGATTTTTAAATCACTTGGCACAAGTGATCACCATAACAAGACGATGTGTCCCCCGCAAAACCCAGATCCGTACCTCAAAGGTCAAGGTCACACTTGCAGTTCATAGGTGAAAAACAGGTATGCAATTTCGTGTCCGGACCGTAACGTCACAACCCCTGCAGGGATTTTTAAATAACTTGGCACAAGTGATCACCATAACAAGACGATGTGTCGCGCACAAAACCCAGGTCTTCAAGGTCAAGGTCACACTTGGAGGTCAAAAGTCAAATTGTGTCCGGTCAATAACTCTGGCATTCATGGACGTATTTTCAAATAACTTGGCACTAGTGCTCACCACAACAAGACGATGTGTTGCGCGCAAAATCCAGGTCTGTGGCCCAACGGTCAAGGTCACATTTAGAGGTCAAAGGTCAAATCGTGTCTGGTCAATAACTTTTGCATGCCTGGACGGATTTTCAAATAACTTGGCACAAGTGCTCACCACAACCAAATGAGGTGTCTTGCACAAATCCAGGTCCATGGCTCCAAGGTCAAGGTCATATTTAGAGGTCAATGGACACTTCGGGGGCATTTATCACTTTCAGTGATATTTCTTGTGTATTCTATTATTATTAGTGTTTTTTTTGTTTATTTTTTTTTAATATATATATATATATATATTATTTTTTTTATTTCTTTTTTTCTTTATTTTTTTCTTCTTTTTTTTTTATTATTACATTTTTTTAAAAAAAAAAAATTATTATTATTTTTTTTTATTTTTTCTTTATTCGTTATTTTTGTTTATGTTTTTGTTTATTTGATAGATTGATATTTTATTGTTATTTTTTGATTACATTATTTTTGGTGTTAACGCCATGTTAGCAGGAAGCATTGCTATGATTTCTAGTTGTGCCTATTGTGTTTTTTTCCGATTTGTTGATTTTTGATGAAGTTACGGCCCTTTGACATTTTTACTTTTAAAATTCTTATCGGCGCTACTCCTCCTAAACGCCTTGTTGGATTTCGACGAAACTTGGCAGGAAGCATCGGTTAGATGTCTAGTTGTGCATATTGCACTTTTGTTCCAGTTCGCTGAGTTTTGGCACTTTGACATTTTTACTTTAAAATTTCTTTGTCGGCGCTACTAAACGGCTTGTTGGATTTCTACAAAATTTGGCAGGAAGCCTCAGTATGATGTCTAGTTGTGCAAAGCGTTGAATATCAATAAAATCTTGGACAAGTTCGAAAACCAGCTAGATATTGTTAGTAACGACAGGTTATGGCCCTTGATTTGTTGAAAAATGCTATATTGTATTTTCCTTTGTTAAATCTGTAGTTACTTCATGTTTTATCTGATCTTTACCATATTTGTTGAGAATGTTAATATAACCCCCCACCCATTTTTATGAAATTTTATTCATAGAAGAAGTGGGACAAATTAAAAAATACCCATGCCAGACTAGACACAGCAGACTTAATGCCCATGATCTAAGGCCATCCTATCCCAGTTGTTTTTGCAATGTTTTAAAAAAATAATGATGGGAATTTTATGTCGACAACCCTTGATATAAGTTTTGTTTTAGCCAGTAGAGCATCCACAGGCCCTCTTGGGCCTCTTGTTTTTAATAGAATGGCATTTTATTTTTAAACAAATGCACTTAGATGTCATCTCAGCAAAAGCAAACGGCAAACTCCGTTGTTTTTAGTTACTAAAATGTATACAAACTTTCATTTAAGCACCATTGACGTTTTTATTTTTACGTCCAGCCCCCATTAGGCGAGATATGTGAATCCACGGATTTCTTGTGTTTACATAGTTATATAGTAAAAAGTTGTAGCGACTACTCCTCTGAAACTACTTTCAGGTCGGACGGAAATTCAAGACTACGTCTAAAAATAGATTTTTAAAAAACAAGTTTGTAGCGTCTACTTCTTGAAAACTATAAGTGATATAGATATGCGACTTTTTCTAAAATAATCAGCATGACATGCTGTTGGTCCTTGTTAAAAATTGTTTTGATTTGACGTTAAACATGTTATATATAAAAACTTGTAACGACTACTGTGAAACCACTGGACAGATTTTCATGAAACTTCACAGGAATGCTGATCTAGCTTCAAGGTCATTGACGTCTTGTTTTTGTTTTTTACCAATACGGTTTACTAAATTAAAATGTAGGTGAAGGTGTGGCCATGGTCTACATTTCATAGTTTTCTGACTTGAAACCATTCGCAGAATTGAGAACATATTAATTTCCAGTGATCATCTGCATTGTTCTGATTTTCTACTCCTCAACCATTTCAACATGATATGATCTAGGCTGTTAGGGTTGTAAAACACCATTCATTCATTCCATTTCACTCTCAGTGCCTTAACTCTCAGGAGTTGCCAACACACCCTTTAAAGGAGAAGATATTTCTTCTTTAAATAAATGGATTGTGACTCCATCTCTATGCCGGCTCCGGTATATAACCCACATTTTTGAAAAAAAAAGTATATTAAAATCGCCTCCGTTTGTCCGTCTGTCACATCTCCTAAACTGCTGAACGGAATTCAACCAAACTTTGGGTATGACCACCATATGATGATGTGCAAGAGCAACATTATTTTTGGCTCCGAGCCCAGGGGCCCTTAGTGGGGTCAAAAGGTCAAATACTAGTGCTGGGAATCAGACTTGAAAAAAGAATTGATTAATCGGCCTTCTTAGACGATCGATTAACGATTTTAATCTGGATTAATTAATAATAGTGGATTTGTCTAATAACCTTAATAACTATTTATAGTTTAAGGATATATGGCAAAAAGGGGTTTGTACTATGGACGTTTCGTAACCTGGATGTTTCGTACGCAGTTTTGGTTACGATATGTCCAAAGCCGAAATTGGATACAAAATGTCAGTTTGGTCCAGGGTATGAAACGTCCTAGGTAAATAATGTCAATCGTTCGCAAAAAGAAACCAGTTTGGGGCCTAAGGACCTTTTATGTATATTTAATATTGCATATACATTTGAAAACTCATAAATGCTACGAGATAGCAGATATTTGATAGACACCAGACATTAAAAGTGAGGCAGTGAAACCATAAGTTCTTCCTTGAAAGGAGACGACATATTTAAACAAAAAGTATTCAAACCAGTTTCTAAACCATCATAGCTTTTATCTTTAATATTAGTCATGATGTCTTTTTATATACACCGATTTACAGCTTATTTTCCCTTATGCTGTCCTAGATCGGTTCATGGGGGAATATGGGGTCTTTTTTTTTTTACTTATTTTTTTTGTTACGTCATCAGGGGTCTTGGGGGGAAATACACTAATAATTCTATTACAGTGTCCCCCATACTTTTGCACATTAATTGGTACAATAGTTGTCTATGAAAGAGATACACAGCCTGTCAAATGATTTATTTGAGGTAAATTGGATCAATATCTATTTTTCTTTCTCAATAAAATGTAATGATTTTGGGAATATCAGTATAATTTGCTCCAGGGTCACCATGAGACTCTGGGATAGGAGTCAAAAGTTCAAACACACAAATATCCTAAACATTTTTTATTCATTTACAGTGTCATACATGCACACAGAAAAGCATAAATAATACTATTTTTGATCTGAGTATCAAAGAATGATCAAAACAATTACATGTAAAATGAATACAGGGTTAAAGGGAATTGACTTGTGTGAAGGAAATATGGTATTTACGATGGTGCGCCATCGAATTCATTCTAGTTTTGTATTTTATTAATTACAATAGGATGGTTTATTTGTTCCATATGTTATGTATGATTTGCATTCTTTGAAAAATAATGAGAGAATGGTGTTTTATATTTTAACCCTTTAACAGCTTTACTTAGGTAGGGTTGGAATGGGGAATGGTGATAAGCAATAAAAGGCAAATGGAGATGACAACGATTTCTATAAATGAATATCATGTTCCCAATCCCGTAGTGTTTCTACCCCCTGGATGATTTCGGGAATTCTGCCCCATGTGGAGATAGATGCCTATTTCCACGAGAGATGGCTGTCTCTTTGGACCCGCCAACTTGTTCTGTAAATACATGTTTACTGTCTGGGTGTTGTAAAAATAAAATTAAAGATTAAGTCTGTTATTCATATTATTCATATTTTATTCACATCATTTTAAACAGTAAAATATACATAAACTTATAAAACAACTTTTGATCTAATAACAAAGTATCAAATTGATAAGAACACGTAACCTATACAATACATTCCATTATATACATTGTACCAGGGATGAGCAGTTATTAAGCATCTGTTCTGTGGCCAGGATAGTAAAGACACTGCGCAGCGTCTAAAACTTTGTCACCTCACGCCGCTGCGGGTTCGACTGCCACTAGGAGCTTGACTTGTCAGTTGAGGAAATGTTGGTTCTTACGGATGGCGGGAGGTATACAGTACTGGTTATACCCAGGACAAATAGGGTGGTATGCCTCTACTGCAAAACAAAAAGGACTCATATATGGCCTAACATGTGCTAAAAATTGTGTAAAAAGTCATTAAAACAGCTGCAAACATGCAGTTTTCTTGATCTGTTTAACTAAGCATTATAACTATTTGTGCCATTAGATATAACAAGGTAAAATTAAGCTAAATTTATTAATGTTGTTGGCGTTGCGACATCATGTTACAGTGATGAGGCAGTTCCTACATTAATTGGTCAAATATAAATATTTAATTATGTATAAATTTCATATAAAACATGAATTTCAACTGTTTAACGTCAGTTAAAATTGTAGGGTGTGCCATGATATAATTTATTTAACAGTGATTTCACATGCTCCAACTTTCATTGGTCAAATTAAATAAAAACGTTAATTGGTCAAATATAAATATTTAATTATGTATAAATTTCATATAAAACATGAATTTTAATTGTTTAACGTCAGTTACAGTTGTAGGGTGTGCCATGATATAATTTATTTAACAGTGATATCACATGCTCCAACGTTCATTAGTCATGTTATGAATTTATTATGTAACATATGGCCTTATTAAATTTATTACTGTAACATGACCAGTTTTAGCTGGATAGCAAGGAAGGATTTTTTTTAAGAACTCAAAATTATCTATAATCAAACACTTCAAAACCTGATATAAACTTTGGCCAAGTTTCTTTAAAGTATTTTAATTAAATGTTTTAAACTATGAACATTTTATTTTGTGATGGTGGTAAACACAAGAATGTTAAAGCAACACACAGAAATCTTCGATTCCTAAACGAATCTTAGCGTTGCATTTCTACACAAATGGAACATTTGCAAATTTGCAATTCATACCAAATAATTCCTCAAAACTCTATAACAAATAACATTCACATATTTCTAATTTTTGAGTGCAATGCATCATTAATTTAGTAAAACCTGATAAAATACTAAAAATATGAAAACGTGAATTCTCTCTAATTTTCATATACGTTTGTTTGGCTCATAATCAAATGCAATTTTTTTTAAGCGAAAATTCAGATCAAATTTAGTGAAAATCTAATAACCTTCTGTGAAGAAGTTATTGAGTTAAGAAACAAATTAGATAGGTTATGGAGTAAACAAACTACAAATCAATTATTTTAGAATTATCAAATTGTATGAACAAATACATTTTGCTCATTGTCAGTTGGTCCAAGATCTTATTGAAATTTGATTAATATATCAGTTACTGTGTTAATAAACGGAAATTCACTTGTTTTCAATAATCAGGGGTCATTACTCTGTAACATATCGGTCAATTACGATCATAGTGAAACTAGCTTTATCCTTATAGTAACGTTTGATAGCAGTCCAATGCTCTTTACTATTAAAGGACATTGCCAAACAAGAATCAGTTTGTTCACAAACACCGACACCCGACGGATGAAAAATATACCATTGCATAAGACAAAAGTAACAAGAATCTGTGGAATAATTTTTATATGTCTCGCGGGACCAGACATTAGGAATTTGCAAGAATTTCTGAGTGAAAAATGTGCCATAATTTTGCTTAAACACAATACAGAGTTATGGTAGTTGTGTGTCGGAGTTGCCATGATGATACTAAAGACATATGCAAAGTTTGAAAGAATTTGAATTTATAGCAATATTGAGGATTAGCCAATTTTTATCGACAGTTCTTTGAAATAATCAACATTAAGATAAAATAATGGCAAATGTTGGTAATGTCTACTGACAGCGTGAGCACTATGGAAAAACGTTGACGCTGGTGCTGCCACTGCAAAGTGACACCTATGTTCTGCCACATTCTTTGAAGGTGAGACAAAACTACTAGCCATAAGTAAGGAGATATTCAACATAAATGACTCACTTTTTGCAAGTGAAATATGTAATAGATAGAGTATGGTTTCATCGAGTTGATTCATTTAAGCATGCCCATCAAGGTGTTTAAATTAACCAACGAGATGAAACCATACTCTGTTTTGTTTTGAAGCATGTCCATTTCAGCTCTATTTAAATTATTCTCACTGTTATTCTAACTGTTATTCTGACAGGTCTTATTTTCAATTTAACGATTTACACCTGTGCTATTACAAAGAGTATGTTCAGTGACCATATACAATGCGTCACTATATTTATGGTTTAATAAGCTCAACGTTACGGCTATATATTTATTTATTCAATACTTTAGGTTTTTATAAGTTACAGGGTGACGTTATGGTGCCTTTAATGGTGTCCTGGGATGGTAATTCTATTTTGATTGGAATGTGAGCCAACCACAACAGTATTTTCAGAAATACTTTATAAAATAAATACTATTTTAGGAAATAGTAGTAGTATAAAACTGTACAAATAATTATTATATATTTAAAAGTACAATATATAATATTTACACATGAAAACATTACTTAATATGCACTAGTACTGTACTATAAATACACATGAACTGAAGTCACAACTGGTTAAAAATATACCAACATTTATTTTAAATATCAACATAAAATATGATTATTACATATATTAAACAGTTCACAATAAATACATCTGCACTATGTTAAGGTATATTTAAATACAATCTCTACTACAAGTCTTTACTGCACTTTTCACCAGCTCAGAGAATGACGGGTTATAAGACATTTGAATATTCCAATGATACTTGGCAGAGAACACCCAATTATAAGTAAATTTGAATATTCCCATGAAACTTGGTTGTGAAACTACTGATTATAAGTAAATTTGAATATTACAATGAAACGGCAGAGGACAAACGATTATAAGTAAAATTGAATATTCCAATGAAACTTGGCAGAGAAACTACTGATTATAAGTAAATTTGAACATTTCAATGAAACTTTGCAGAGGATAACCGATTATAAGAAATTTGAATATTCCAATGAAACTGGCAGAGAAACTACTGATTATAAATCAATTTGAATATTCCAATGAAACTTGGCAGAGGACAACCAATTATAAGAAATTTGAATATTCCAATGAAACTTGGCAGTGGACAACTGATTATAAGCAAATTGGAATATTTTAATGAAACTTGGCAGAGGACAACCAATTATAAGAAATTTGAATATTCCAGTGAAACTTGGCAGAGAAACTACTGATTATAAATTAATTTGAATATTCCAATGAAACTTGGCAGAGGATAACCGATTATGAATTGAATTGAATGTTGTTTAACGGCTCATCAACACAGTATAGGTTATTTAGAGCCGCCCCAGAGAGAGGGGAAGGATACATAGGAATCCGGGAACCTGCCCTACTCTTATTATCGAATAGATTCCTATGGTTCTTTCACGTGCTTGGAGGATAGACCGATACACGGGACCGTCCGGTTTACGTCCCCATCCGACGGACGAGGCTAAGGTAAAGTGTCTTGCCCAAGAACACACCGACGGAACTCAGTGGCACCACGGAGGATTGAACCCGGGGCCTCCGGTAACAAATCCGCCGCGCTACCGACTGCGCCACGCCAGCCTATGACCGAAGAAATTTGAATAATCCCATGAAACTTGGTGGTGAAACTACTGATTATAAGTAAATTTGAATATTACAATGAAACGGCAGAGGACAACCGATTATAAGAAATTTGAATATTCCAATGAAACTGGGAGAGAAACTACTGATTATAAATTAATTTGAATATTCCAATGAAACTTGGCAAAGGACAACCAATTATAAGAAATTTGAATATTCCAATGAAACTTGGCAGGGAAACTACTGATTATAAATTAATTTGAATATTCCTATGAAACTTGTCAGAGGACAACCGATTATAAGAAATTTGAATATTCCCATGAAACTTGGTGAAACTACTGATTATAAGTAAATTTGAATATTACAATGAAACGGCAGAGGACAACCGATTATAAGAAAATTGAATATTCCAATGAAACTGGGAGAGAAACTACTGATTTTAAATTAATTTGAATATTCCAATGAAACTTGGCAGAGGACAACCGATTATAAGAAATTTGAATATTCCAATGAAACTTGGCAGAGAAAGTACTGATTATAAATAAATTTGAATATTCCAATGAAACTTGGCTGAGGACAACCGATTATAAGAAATTTGAATATTCCAATGAAACTGGGAGAGAAACTACTGATTATAAATTAATTTGAATATTCCAATGAAACTTGGCAGAGGACAACCCATTATAAGCAAATTGGAATATTTCAATGAAGTTCGATGGAGAATGACCAATTATAAGAAACTTGAACATTTTTAATGAAATTTGGCAGAGAACAACTGTTAAAAGAAAATTTGAATATTTCAATGAAATTCGGCAGAGAACGAGGTAAAAGGTCTGACTTAGAATTACCTAATTGATCAATTCTATCCTAAAACACCCAAACATAATGAATGAGCCTAAATATTACCTGTACAAGAAAATTCATTTCGCTAAGTAATATGCGTACCAGTCAATTTCAGCATTTTACACCTGAACAACATTTAAAACCTATGAGGACTTCCAATTTTAGACCTCCAATTACACAGTGCTAGCACCATATTTTGTCTGACATGAATAAAATTGAATTGGGGTTTTCAGGCGCACCACCACAGAAAAGGTTATATGGCGCCTAACAGGAATGAACGTGCCAGGCCCACCCTCCATTTACATCGAGATAAAATATGGAAAATGGGCTGAGAACCTTCTCACCTGCAGAACTGCAGAGTTGCTGCAAATTCTATTGTAGACACTCCATTTACGCTAGAGCCATGGCTCTAGTGATTTGAGCGAGATGGCACCTGAAACAATGCAGTGGTTATGATGAAGACCTTTAATGAGCATGAACAAACAAGAAATATCACTGTAAGTGATAAATGCCCCCGAAGTGTCCTTTGACCTTTAAATATGACCTTGACCTTGGAGCCATGGACCTGGATTTGTGCATGACACCTCATTTGGTTGTGGTGAGCACTTGTACCAAGTTATTTGAAAATCCGTCCAGGCATGCAAAAGTTACTGACCGGACACGATTTGACCTTTGACCTCTAAATGTGACCTTGACCTTGGGGCCACAGACCTGGATCTTGTGCACGATACATCGTCTTGTTGTAGTGAGCACTTGTGCCAAGTTATTTGAAAATCCGTCCATGAATGCCAGACAAAATTTGACTTGACCTCCAAGTGTGACCTTGACCTTGAAGACCTGGGTTTTGCGTGCGTCACATTGTCTTGTTATGGTGATCACTTGTGCCAAGTTATTTAAAAATCCCTGCAGGGGTTGTGAAGTTACGGTCCGGACATGAACTTCGATATGACGGACAGACAGACAGAATCCGGACAGATGGATTGTGCGATTACTATATGCCCCCATAAAAACGATAAAATTAACCTGAATTTGTACGGTGGAGGGGACCCCTCTGCCTACCCCTCCAACGGGATCTGCAGTGGCCCTTTTCTTTGCCCCGGAACCTAACGGGGGCCCCCGGAACCACACAGGGAATTTTTTATCATGAATTGGAAAATCAGTTACAAAACAAATCGCATTCTTCTGGAAAAAGCCTTATGTGCTCCTTAAAGTCAGTTCTACATTGCATCTAAATATACATTTGAGATAAACTTTAACAACACTATTTAGCAAAAAGGTAGATTAACTGTTATGCTTTGTCAAAAGAGAAACTATATATTTCTGCCAAAGTCCACTAAAATATTCTTATTTTCAATATTTAACCTATAAAAAATAGTTTTCTAGAGCTGGTGAAAATCACAGTCGATAATTATCTTTCGTTTCTTTATTGCACTTTACCTTTAAATAACATTTAATTCTTTTTCTAAACAACAAACCAAAATGAAATCTTAATACCCACATGTTCTCCACATATTGCACATAAATATACACATATTAACAAAAACACTGTCCCTTCAACGTCCACAATACAATTACTGCAAACTTCCTACAGTACGCCTTTTTCATCAGTCTCTTCTATGACACAAAATCTACATGTACAGCCCATGATGAGCTATTTTTAGATCTCACTCAATAAACAGACATCAGAAAGAAGATTCCTCCTCCAAACTCTCAAGACAGGCAAATTACGCATTCTTTGAACACAAAGACATGCAGATATATGCTCTTTGATCATAAGACATGCAGATCATGCATTCTTTGATTATAGATGTGCAGAACATGCGGTCTTTGATGTAGTTTTACTGCAATCCATATTAGTAATTAAACATCAGCAGTCAAATTATATCTATCATCATTTCAAGAGCACAAGCCCACTTTATTTTTCTTTCACATTATATAAGGATATAAAACAGTCTATTAAATCATTTTAGAATTGTTTTATTATTAGAATTTTGTGTTTCTGGTTTTCAAGAACCTCATTACTCAATGTCCAGTAAAACCTCAGTGGTTTGGGGGAATGTAATGAGCTTTAAATTACCTAACTGGTTTCATTGGTCCAATTTTTTATCAATGAACCTATCAGAATGCTTCATTCATTTTTTCATTTGGTTGCTTCTATCATGACATCACTTTTTGGTATTATGACATCATATTCTGGTATTATGACATCACGTCATGCAACTCGGTGTGTTCTCAGAACTGAATGAGCCTTTTAATTACTGTGAGAAACAGATTAATACTGTTTGTATCACTCATTGAGTAATGAGTTTCTTGAAACCAAGAATCACAAAATTCTAAAAATAAAATAATTCTAAAATGATTTAATAGACTATTAAAAGTGTTTCTATATACTAAAAGAAAAAAGCAACTTAACTTGGCAATTTCCACCATATAACTTATATATTGCACACTTGATTCCGCGTAATATCCAGAGAAATCCCTAGCCAGATGTTTTGTAAAAAAAGGGCACTGTACACTTTGTAACAGGAAATTCATAAATGCTGAAGTTCCTCTTTGACATTTTGAGCCATTTCAGTTCTGTATTCAATCAATCTCATTAAAATCAGATCCAAAATATTCGCTCCACTACTTTCAGCTATTTAGATCTGACAATATTTCATACCGGGTCACCTCAGATTGACCTTACGATTAACCAATCAGATTTCAGCCTACAAAATTGTTCGGTATTGACACTGGTTCACTGCGCATGTCGCATTGAACAGTAAAAAGCACTGTGCAGCAGTCTACGCTTGGTATTGAAATAGACAATGTCCGTAACTTTTAGCTTATAAAACAAACGAATCGCGTTGACAAACATAATACACCAACATTATTGAATATTTACTGAAAAAAAAAGATTGTAAACTTGACGGAATTTAATAGCGGTACAATTTTTTTTACCGATTCGTGGGATTGAACCCCACACTAAAATTAGACTGATATTTCCGCAGTTGAGTACGCTATCAACTGAGCTAATCGGGCAACATGTAATATGGCGTACTGTTTAGGCTATCTAGTGTCGTAATAATTTCGGTGGAATTTATATTTTCAAAATACATGACAGCGCCCATGATTTTCTTCGTATCTTGATGTAAAACATACCATTCAGTGCATTTCTTTGAATGTATCATGCGGTAAAACGGCAATAACACACGAAGACTTTATCTTTATTCGGATATGTAGATTTGCGTTTGTTCAGTTCACTCGAATAGAATAGAATAAGTTTTAATTTCATATGAATTATAAATGAAACGCGCGATTTCATTGATTGAATTTAGTTGATCTTCTCATGAATATTGATTAGATAAAAGGTCAATCTGAGGTGACCCGGTATGTAATATTGTCAGATCTAAATAGCAGAAAGTAATATTTTGGATCTGATTTTAATGAGATTGGTATTCAATGTAAAGTGATTGCAAGATTTTAAATCCCAAGTCTGCTCTGCCGCATTTTCCATCAAAACGAAACTTTGAAAGAATGACTTTTGGTGTGTTATGTGTTGTTTTAGTATTTTCCCGAAAGCAGAGTTCTACTGTAGCCATGTACCATTCGATTAACAGCAGCATATTACACATACAAAATATAGTGGAAATTCCCTGAGTTGCATTTCATTTTCCTTTCTACTGCAGACAAAAACATTATGGTCAAATGCGACATCCATTTTTTAAATTATAGAAGGTTCAACTCGAACCTATTGCATCTTGCTGTTTTTTTGTGTACAGTTTCGCGTTCACCTCTCAACATGTAGGTCTACATAGTACATGTAGGTCCATGTGTTTATTTGAAATATATCCAATGAAAATGTCACATCTAGTTCTAGATATCTTACAACTCTGTTTGGTATTAATACACTTTTGATTTAATCCATGCAAACTTGCATATCAAGCCAGGCCGTCAGCAGTTGACATATTTTTGCAATACTGAATCCTGATGGCCTGTCTAATGGCTAAAATGAACCGGGTATACGCACTTTTATTTTTAACTTCAATAATGAGACCATTTTCTGATCAGTGCTTTTCTGATGCCATCAAATTAATGGATAAATGATTGACAACTGGCGACATCAATCATTTATCCATTTCAACCAATCAAACCAGAACGATACCTCCGACAAACAACAGCACATGTATAAACCATTTGCTGCTATGTTATATAAACTATTGTCAATATACTCCGACATCAACTATAGGGCGGAGATATCTAAGTACTGGCGACATGTCAATTATCATCAGTTTCGGACCAGTATCTGTCGGATGACGAAAATTTACCGGGATCATGTTTGGGAGCAATTGATTGTCTCATGGACTGGTATAAATCATTGATTTTCTCGAAGTTGATGGTCGACCCTCCACCAAGGCTGGATAATGACCGCATGGATTTCGTCAGCGGTGCCTCACCCTCATAAACTGTCTCCGGAACCTGATGGCTTCTGAAACCAGAATGGATATTTGTAGATTCTGTTATATATATATATATAATAATTTCAAATCCTATTTTTTTAGATCAACTGATGATCTATTGGGATCACTCTTCGTCCGTCGTCTGTCGTCGTCATTCGTCATCATTAACTTTTCTTCAAACAACTTCTCCCCAGAAACCGCTTGGCAAATTTTGACCAAACTTCACGTGGATGATCCTTAGATGAATGCTTTTTAGATTTGTTAAAATTAGGTCAGCAGGACATCCAAGATGGCTGCCATTACTATATATGGTCGAAACCTTTAAAAAACGCTCAAGAACCGCTAGACAGATTTCAACAGTTTTTCTTTTAAAATGATCGCCAACGCCTAGACTATCAAGTTTGTTCAAATGAAGTCCCCGGGGTCAAAAATGGCCGTGCTTCGGGGATCATAAGTTTGTTTTTCATATAGACATATAGGAAAAAACTTTAAAAAATCTTATGGTCCTCTACTAAGTTTGTTGAAATGGTGACCATGGGGTCAAATTTGTCCCTGCCCTGGGGGTCACAGTTTTACATAGACTTATATAGGATTTTTTTTTTAAAAATCTTCTTCTTGGAAACTACAAGAGCCAGAGGTTTGATAGTTTGCATTTACTATAAGCTTATGGTCCTTTACCAAGTTTGTTCAAATGGTGACCCTCGGGTCACATTTGGCCAGGGTCACATGTTTTACATAGACATGTATAGGGAAAAACTTCAAAAATCTTCTTCTCTGAAACTGCAAGAGCCAGAGGTTTAATATTTTGCATTTGCTATAAGCTTATGGTCCTCTACCAAGTTTGTTCAAATGGTGACCCTGGGGTAAAAATTGACCCCAACCCGTGGATCACAGTTTTACATAGACTTATATAGGAAACACATTAAAGTCTTTTTCTCTGGAACTGCAAGAGCCATAGGTTTAATATTTTGCATTTACTATACTCTTATGGTCTTTTACCAAGTTTGTTAAATGGTGACCCTGGGGTCACATTTGGCCCTGCCCCAGGGGTCACATTTTAGATAGACTTGTATAAGGAAAAACTTAAAAAATCTTCTTCTCTGAAACCACAAAGCACACAGCTCTCATATATTACATGTATATTACATGTAGCCCTGGGGTCTCATTTGGCTCTCCCTCAGGTGTTACACTCTAGCACCTTCATTTTGTATTTGATCTTTACCAAACTTTGTCAGTGTCTTTATATCAATGTTGTTATACTCAACAGAGCCCACATTTAAATGAACGCAGTTTCGTTTATAAACGCTGAATGCATTCCAGAACACAAATGAATGCATTTAAAAAAGATGCATTTATAACAAGAGGTCAATGACCTTGAAGCTCTACTGATTGATTTTGATTTCAGGATTTTCGCTACAGACTTGTTTTTTGAAAATCTATTTTTAACCGTGGCGGCCATCTTGAATTTCCGGCCGACCTGAAATTTTGCTAAGATCAATAAGACATTAAGAGCAACATTCCTGTGAAGTTTCATGAAAATCCGTCAGGTAGTTTCAAAGAAGTAGTCGCTACAAGTTTTCATTATATAACTCTATGTAAACAAAGCAGCCATGTTTAAGGTCAAATCAAAACGATTTTCGACAAGGACCAACATCATGTCATACTGATCATTTTAGAAAAAGTCCCATATCAATATCTCTTATTGTTTTGAAGAAGTAGTCGCTACAAACTTATTTATTTTAAATCTATTTTTAGCTGTGGCGGCCATCTTGAATTTCCGGCCGACCTGAAATTTTTCAAGGATCAACTAGACATCAAGTGCAACATTCCTGTGAAGTTTCATGAACATCCGTCAAGTAGTTTCAGAGGAGTAGTCGCTACAAGTTTTTACTATATAACTCTATGTAACCAAAGATGGCCACTGGCAGCCATGTTTAACATCGAATCAAAATAATTTTCCACAAGGATCTACATCATGTCATGCTGATCGCTTTAGAAAAAGTCCCATATCAATATCACTTATAGTTTTCAAGAAGTAGTCGCTACAAACTTATTTTTTAAAAATCTATTTTTAGCTGTGACGGCCATCTTGAATTTCCGGCCAACCTGAAATTTTGATAGGATCAATAAGACATCAAGAGCAACATTCCTGTAAAGTTTCATGACAATCCGCCAAGTAGTTTCAGAGGAGTAGTCGCTACAAGTTTTTACTATATAACTCTATGTAAACAAAAATGGCCGCTGGCAGCCATGTTTAACGTTGAATCAAAACGATTTTTGACTAGGATCAACATCATGTAATGCTGATCATTTTAGAAAAAGTCCCATATCAATATCACTTATATTTTTCAAGAAGTAGTCGCTACAAACTTATTTTTTAAAAATCTATTTTTAGCTGTGACGGCCATCTTGAATTTCCGGCCGACCTGAAATTTTTCTAGGATCAATTAGACATCAAGAGCAACATTCCTGTAAAGTTTCATGACAATCCGCCAAGTAGTTTCAGAGAAGTAGTCGCTACAAGTTTTTACTATATAACTCTATGTAAACAAAGATGGCCGCTGGCAGCCATGTTTAACGTTGAATCAAAACGTTTTTTGACTAGGATCAACATCATGTCATGCTGATCATTTTAGAAAAAGTCCCACATCAATATCACTTATAGTTTTCAAGAAGAAGTCGCTACAAACTTGTATTTTAAAACTCTATTTTTAGCTTTGGCGGCCATCTTGGATTTCACATCAACATGAATTTTTGCTAGGATCAACTAGACTTTATGGGCAACATTTCTGTAAAGTTTCATGAATATCCATCCAGTAGTTTCAGCTGTGAAGTCGCTACAAATAAAAGTTTACGGACAGACAGACGGACAGACGGACGGACGACGGACGCCGCACCACGGCATAAGCTCCGCTGATCTCTGATCAGTTGAGCTAAAAATGAAATGCAAATGGAACACAAATAGAATGCATTTTTGGGGTACTTGAATGCAGCTGGGTCTGTATATCGAGGGGATTGTAACTACATATGAATGAAGAAGGAGATACAATAGTTTTGCACTTAACTCCCGATGATGATTTCAAATTTTAGACAGTAACAACTCGTTGTTAACACCATTACCTGGCTGGCTGACCCCTGCGTGCCTTCTGTACCATATTTATCAGGGATTTGTTGCTTGTCATTTCATCTGGCAGTTGACCATTCAATGTTCGCAGACTGAGATCAATCCCTTGCAATGTCTGAAATGTTGAGATTGTTTTAACTGGGTTGCTCCTGTACTTAGCATGAGGTCTAAATTTTATTTGTTTGCATTATTTATCAATTTATCGTAAGATTTCATTTATTCTGAGCCGCCCAAGAGAGAGGGGGAAGAAAACGTAGGTATGCAGGTACCCTGCCCTACTCTTACTATTGAATATATTCCTATGGTTCTTTAACATGCGTAGAGTCGCTCAGCTGATGTCCCCATTTGACGGACGAGGCTAAGTGAGTGTTTTGCCTAAGGACACGGTATGCTCGTCAGGGTCTTGCCTAAGTAACCTAGTGGTACGAGTGAGGACCTGGTCCATGATCTTGGGATTTAGAATTGAGCTTGCTACCCACTGTCCCTGATTTTAATTTGTTATTTTGTTATTTTAAAACCGCTATTAAGTTGTATGTAAAAATCGCTACTAAGTTGTATGTAAAAATAAGTATTATTTGCATGACGTAGATACTACTTTTATCACTGCGTGACTGCACGGGGAAATGAGGTAAACCTGAATTGTGTAGCTGCACAACTATTGCCAGATAATTGATAAATACATTTACCTGTGGATTAATTTACCTGTTTTCTACATCATCAAATAAAATCTTATTCTCGCTTTTCACAGATATTACAATGTGTGAATTGTAAATATCTATTGTTGGGTATTGATTTTGATTTAAATAAACATAAACATGTTCATGAAACAAAACATGGCCGGAGAACTTTTAACACATTAGTTCAGCAGGAAATCAAATTCAAACCATTCAATTACACAGAGTGCTTGTTAACAAGATGATGGAACCTTGAGATAATTACGAGGTTCTTCTCGGTGATGCTCTCATGAACAGTTTTAATCAAACCGAGTCTGCTACTTCCGTTAGAGTGTTTGTTACTTCTAAAGGATCCGCTTTTCAAATTTTCTACAGATATACATATTCATACCAGTAATTGCTGGAGTATTTTCTTTCTCCCCAACTTGCAAGCCAGGTGTACAGGAGTCAATCCTCCATCATTCTGCATGTTAATAACGGCGCTGTCCGCTTCCAACAGTAATGTCGCGATTTCTAAGTTATCTCCCCCTTCTATAGCACGATGAAGTGGCGTATCACCATCAAATAGGTTGACTGCACACACATGGCTCACTACACCATCTGGAAGGAATGGTTAAGCGTTATAACTGAAGAAACAAATCTCCTAATTTTCATCCTTCACATATTTAAATGAACACACTTGGCCACCTACAAGCACATATGAGAAGAAACTATACAAGTTTGCTTTTGATAGAATGGGAAATGCAGTGTTTCCGCGAGAGTACGTTTCTTGCATTTTTGACGCACTAAAAAGATCGGCGACGCAACATAAATCAGCTTGTGCGTTTTTCGTGATGCAATGAAATTGACTAGGCTAAAAAAGAAATACCCATCAAATTATCGTCGTAAAACTTGCTTGAAAAGCTTCAAATGTAAGGAATCACGACTGAACTTATTTCTATTTACATCTTGGTCTATATTTAGAACAGGAAAAACTAATACCTGTACTTTCGTGTTATTATTATCGTCATATCGATCATATTACATCTTATAATTTCATTTCATTTTACTGTTATTATGCTAATCAGAATTAAGCTTTTGTTATGTTTCATTATGTTGTTCATTTTACAGTGATTATAATGCCATCTTTGTGGCCCATGATTGGAAAATAAAGTTATTCATTCTTGGTCTATTTTTAGAACAGGTTAAACTAATGTCTGTACTTTCCGCATTATTGTCGTGATCATAATCGACCGCGTGTATGTGAGTAGATAGACGCTTATATAAAAACACTTAACTTCTTTTTTTGCTGACAAATCCACCGAAGATGTCTAATCAACTAATAATGCATGTCTATCTGACATCGCATGTTCTATCATCAAAATGCACGTCCAGAAAATATGACCCCTATATTTACAAAATGACCCCATTTATTCCATAGGGGGTCAAGGATGACCCTAAAAAATTGAGACCTGCAGTAACACTGGAAATGCCATTAAATATATAAACTTTCATTACCCGTTCAATCGGGATCATCTTGTTACATATTGAGGATTTATATTTACTCACTCGCAATTCCTGAATATTCTCCCATTTGTTATAAATTTAATTTTTGCAGTTTGTTTCAGAATAAATCTTAAGATATTATTCCAATCTAGTTTTGTCTCAATATTTTACATAGCAATAGGTTTGGACCATAAAATCTTACAATTAGCTACAGCCCTTTATATTCCCATACACTAAGAGATTCTCTCACCATGGTATATGTAGAGTCCCTTAGGTCGCTCCATGTCCCTCAGATAGGATGACAGACGCCCCGACTCTGTACTGTTGGCCGGCAGTGGACAAGGCAGCGAGTTCAAAAAATCACTGAAAATCATTTTGTTTTACAAATTAGCAACACTGGGGGAGGTAAAAATCATAGCCAGTGACATAGCCACCTATTACAGATAGTTTAGCCATCTGTACATAATAAAACAAAATGTCAAAGACCTCAAATATTCTACTGCAAGAACTTCACTGGTTCACTGTGCCGAAAATCATGAGATACTGAAGATTTTCAAAAATCCAACTTTACTGAATCATTTTGACACAATTACCATCAAGTAGCCAGTAAGTATTTTTATTCAATAAAGTTAAGAATATGTTTCAAAGTCAACAGAGATGATATAGACTTTGTGTCGATAATAGTACCATCAAATTTGCATTAAAGAACTTGTCTTATTGTGCCGAAAATCATTAGAAACGGAAGACTTTCAAAAATCCAACTTATTATTTGGACATTCAACAGTGGCCACTAAGCAGGTAATCAGTACTTTTATTCAGTTAAAGCCACAATATGTTTATTTTCAACCTCAACAGAAACTATGTAGACTTTGTGTCAATTATTAGTGTGTAATATTGCCGTCAATTTTGCATTAAATCACTCAATGTCTGCAAGTATTAACTGAAACAACTTGTTTGACCGTACCCTCCGGTAAAAGGTATTCAAACATTTTATCCATCTGTGACATACACACTACCTGTACTATAAATAAAGCATTTGGCCCTGCAGGCTACATGTTGTATGTATAAGCGCAGCAGTGTAAATGGGACACAGTATTAGTACATTAGTTTACATGAGTTTTTGTGGTTGTAACATGGTACTAAAACCATCTATTCGGCTTAGTTTTCATTCTATTGTTTTGACTGAATTGGGTAACGTGTGTGTGTGTGTGTGTGTGTGTAGTTCTAAGGTTTATAGTCCGTCCGCCAACGAACACGTCAAGGTTTGAATTGGGTAACTGCGGAAGTTAGAATACTTCCGAAGACTTTGTAAACTTTTAATTTTTCATTTCTGCCAACTTGTTTGTCAGGTTTGGTTATCTCAAAGAACATATTCTCGACTTGATACACAATAGTTTAGAAAATACCTGTAGAAATTGTACAGTAAGACACTAATCACCCAAGGAATTACTGAGGTACAGTCTGACTCATAACAGGTACTGTAATGTTGGATAGTTACCTGGGGTTTAAGGTCCTAGTCATATCACAGCTGGCCCCGAGCGGCAAGTTGTCCATGCCATACTCGGCTGATCTCTCGTAAGATTTCGTCATATCCTCTGATCACAAGTGGTAAACAAAATACATGATTTAGTGTTTTTTTTGCATAATGCCTACCTATTTCAAAGCATTTCTACATTTATATCATTATTAACATTTCTTAAACCTTAATGAGGTGCTGATGAGACAGTAACAATTAAATTCCACTTCTGGCATGTCGAGTAGGGAGATATGGCAGACTGTCAAGTAGGGAGATATGGCAGACTGTCAAGTAGGGAGATATGGCAGACTGTCAAATAGGGAGATATGGCAGACTATCAAGTAGGGAGATATGGCAGACTGTCAAGTAGGGAGATATGGCAGACTATCAAATAGGGAGATATGGCAGACTATCAAGTAGGGAGATATGGCAGACTGTCAAGTAGGGAGATATGGCAGACTGTCAAGTAGGGAGATATGGCAGACTGTCAAGTAGGGAGATATGGCAGACTGAGACTTAAAAACAGAGATGTTGTTATCGGGTCAATTAATGCGCTGTTTTCATTTGAAATAATCACATATACAAATTTCACTTGCAGAGCTTCTAATCCTGTATTTTACATAATGTAAACACAATCTTTTATGTTGGGATTCTTATTTTAGGGATATTTTTTCTCCCAGCACGACATTTGGCACTTTTTTTTCTTTCTTTTTCCGACCACCACTTGGTTTATTCTCCCCGTAAAGCATAAATAGGTGTGCGATAGGTCAGGGAGGACCATCCCACCGCACACCTTACAAATATAATGAAGATTCATATGAGCACAAAGTACAAGCATGTTATCATTATTCAATTAAAATGTAAACAAATAGTTATACTACATGTCGCAATAAAGCATTAAATAATTATCATGATTATAAATCAGCAAAGTAAAGCTGTAGGATGTATGTACATGTACAACCGTACCAGGATTATGTACGACAGAGCCAGCGTGAGATCTCCATGGTGGCAAGTCTGGCACCCCGGAATCTGCATCGGAATTGGTGTCGGAGCTGAAACAGTACAGCAATGAATAAGGTCAAACGGAAATGATTTTTTGTAATTCCCATATAAAATGTATTTTTTTACATGTGCAGACATGTTTGCTTCAGCGGTTTCAATGGCCGCCGATGGTAACATTTGGTACCAACAAGGCCATCGCTACTACCTCAGGTGTAGAGTCGCGGGAAGATGGGTTACCGACGTTCTACCTATCGGCGAACCAACGTCTAACGACGGTGACCGATGGTAGCCGATGGTTATCGAGAGTGCTTTCGGTAACCAATGCGAGAACCCTGAACGCACCCAGTATAAATAAGTCTGTGTTAAGAGAGCATCTAAGGTTTTATTTATTCATCCCTTGGGTGGCATCACAGGTCTTAAAGGGACACACAGAATCTTGATTTTTATAAAACATGCTGCGTCGTTTGTTTTTTTGTATTTTTTTTACATAACTTGCATTTTTTCAATCATTAATAATAATAACAAGAATAGTTTAAAGCAAATTGTTAAATATCACTAACTGTTGATTACATTAAATCGATAATATATTTGAAATTAAGGTACAAGAATGAAGAACAAGAGGCCCAAGAGGGCCTGTGGACGCTCTACTGGCTAACATGGCTCTTATAACATCAATGAAGCGAGTGACTGCCATTTACGTTTTTTGGAAGTTTCGGGCAAAAAACAGCTTTTGAACTAAATCAAGGGCCATAACTAAAGAATCTGTTAAAGTTCGGTAAAGATCAGATGAAAATGAAGATCCTACCCTATTAACGAGGCAAAATATAGCATTTTTAACTAAATCAAGAGCCAAACTCCTCTGTTACTTGTCCGACTGGTCCAACATAGAGCTAAAAAAATAAATATTAATTAAAAAAAAATAAAAAAAAATAAAAAAATTAAAAAATAAAAAATTAAAAAAAAAAATTTATATATTAATTTAAAAAAATAATTAAAAAATAAAAGTTTGGTAACGATCGGATGAAAAATGAAGGCCCTCTCGTCTTAACGAGGCAAAATATAGCGTTTTATAGCGTTTTGAACTAAATCAAGGGCCATAACTAAGCTGTTACTGGTCCGATATGTTTGTTTTTCAAACTTGTCCAAGCTTTCATTGAAATTAACAATCTGATAAAGTTTGGTAAAGATCGGATGAACAGTGAAGTCCCTATCATCTTAATGAGGCAAACTATAGCATTTTTAACTAAATCAAGGGCCATAACTCCGCTGTTACTGGTCCGATATGGCTAGTTTTCGAACTTGCTCGAGCTTTCATTGATATTAACAATCTGATAAAGTTTGGTAAAGATCAGATGAACAATGAAGCCCCTATCGTCTTAACGAGGCAAACTATAGCATTTTTAACTAAATCAAGGGCCACAACTCCACTGTTACTGGTCCGATATGGTTGGTTTTCGAACTTGTTCGAGCTTTCAATGACATTAACAACCTGATAAAGTTTGATAAAGATCGGATGAACAATGAAGTCCCTATCGTCTTAACGAGGCAAAATATAGCATTTTTAACTAAATCAAGGGCCATAACTCCGCTCTTACTATTCCGATATGGCTGGTTTTCGAACTTGTCCGAGCTTTCATTGATATTAACAATCTGATAAAGTTTGGTAAAGATTGGATGAACAATAAAGCCCCTAGCGTCTTAACGAGGCAAAATATAGCATTTTTAACTAAATCAAGGGCCATAACTCCGCTGTTACTAGCCCGATATGGCTTGTTTTCGAACTTGTCCGAGCTTTCATTGATATTAACAATGTGGTAAAGTTTGGTAAAGATATGATGAAAAACGAAGGCCCTATCGTCTTAACGAGGCAAAATATAGCAATATAGCATTTTCAACTAAATCAAGGACCATAACTCTGGTGTTACTGGTCCAATCTGGCTGGTTTTCGAACTTGTCTGAGCTTTCATTGATATTAACAATGTGGTTAAGTTTGGTAAAGATAGGTTGAAAAATGAAGGCCCTATCGTCTTAACGAGGCAAAATATAGCAATATAGCATTTTTAACTAAATCAAGGGCCATAACTCCGCTGTTACTTGGCCGATCTGGCTGGTTTTCGAACTCATCCGAGCTTTCATTGATATTAACAACCTGTTAAAGTTTGGTAAAGATTGGATGAAAAATGAAGGCCCTATCGTCTTAACAAGACAAAAGTTAACAACGGACGACGGACGGACGACGGACGACGGACGACGGACGGACGGACGACGGACAACTCGGCATCCCATAAGCTCTGCTGGCCTTCGGCCAGTAGAGCTAAAAATTGAGAACTCAAAATGTTATTTAATTATTGCAAGCCAGTTTAAAGTCAAAATGATTCTGGATTAACTAATCAAGATGGTAATTTTAACTCTTAATTAAACATCAAGATTGCCGTGTGTCCCTTTAAACTATCTTTTCTTACTGAACTTAAAAACAATTTCAATTACAGCTAAAAATCCTGATTGTGATTATCAAACAGTATTCACAACGAAACTCATGTTATCCTTGTTTTGTTGGTATTTGTTTGTAATGAAATTAATGAAACTTGTTCGGTAAATTTGATATTCTACACCTACATCCCACAAAATCACATCTGTAAGGATAAGGTATTTTATTTAACAATAGTTGAATTGTCGATCATTTTCATCGCTGTTACAGTTGTAACAAACCGAGTGCGGTTCAAACTTCCTTTTTGTTTATGATTACTTTGCAGAAAGCACAGGAATCTGACATATTGTAAACACATGTACCGGGTAATACAGATTCATGTTTACTATCCCCTAGTATTCATAACTTTCACATGACATCATCAAAATAAGTTGACCAATCAGTGATCAATAAAATAAAAGACCACATTCTGGTAGGGGGTAAACTCGATGTTTATCGTTGGTGCTCAACTGACTTTAGCCCTTTATGAAACTAATTTGTAGTGATAATTATATTAAAAGCTTTATTTTTTGCGTACATCTTTGTATCTTCTTTTGGTGTTGTCCGAGTTTAAAACACCAATATGGATACATTTAATTTAAATCATGATATTTTCATTTTTCATATAGAGATTGAGGATAAAGTCCGAGTAAACCCCTTTATTTTCACCTACTGAATGTCTCGAGACCACCTACCGGAATGTCTCCACCTACCGGAAGTTGACCGGATGAGAAAGTTATGAATATTCTACATTATTAATTATACGCTAGGCTAGTAAGTAAAAAAACGTAAATCTATGTGTGGGATACTGCGTTTATTTTCTTCAAGATTACTGGGTGACATCATAATCTTTGTACGATTTGTCCTTGGTTGGAATTTTTTTCGTTTCCTTCGCTAATTTGGGTCCGGTCGGTTAGATTTAAAACCAAACAAGAAATACCACTGTAAGTGATAAATGGCCCCGATGTGTCCTTTGACCTCTAAGTATGACCTTGACCTTGGAGCCATGGACCTGGATTTTGTGCATGACACGTCGTTTGGTTGTGGTGAGCACTTGTGCCAAGTTATTTGAAAATCCGTCCAGGCATGCAAAAGTTATTGACCGGACACAATTTGACCTTTGACCTCTAAGTGTGACCTTGACCTTGGGGCCACAGACCTGGATTTTGTGTGCGACACATCGTCTTGTTGTGGTGAGCACTTGTGCCAAGTTATTTGAAAATCCGTGCATGAATGCCTGAGTTATTGACCAGACACAATTTGATTTTTGACCTCCAAGTGTGACCTTGACCTTGAAGACCTGGGTTTTGCGCACGATACATTGTCTTGTTATGATGATCAGTTGTGTCAAGTTATTTAAGAATCCCTGCAGTGGTTGTGATGTTACGGTCCGGACACGAAATTGCGTACCTGTTTTTGACCTATAAACTTCAAGTGTAACCTTGACCTTTGAGGTACGGATCTGGGTTTTGCGCGCGACACATCGTCTTGTGCCAAGTTAATCAAAAATCCATGCAGGGGTTTTGAAGGTACAGTCCGGACACGAAAAGCGGAATGACGGACAGACAGACAGACAGAATCCGGACGGATGGATGGACGGAAGGACGGACGGTGCGATTAATATATGCCCCCGAAAAACTTTGCTGGAATACCGACTCGTCGGTTTTGCAAACCGAAAAATATAAAAGGAGTGGCCTTAAAGGGTGTACTTCAGGTTTGTTCTAAATGTTTCAATTCATGATAAAAATATTACAACAATCAAAATATGGTGTTAGCGCTGTGTTGTTTGAGACTTAATTTGATTTAGATTTAGGATGGAATCGGATGTGAATTGTTTATTAAAATTAACCCTGTAGCATAACAAAAGAATAGAAAATACCATTAATTTTAATTAGACCCCTGCAAAACATCTAATGTACCCTCTTTAATTACACGGAATAGAATTTGAAACCTGTTTAGTAAATTCGATATTAAAATAGGACATTGTTAAAAGATGGCTTATTAAGGAATCAATGGGCCATACATACTCATCGTCTGAGATCTGGTTGACATACACCGCACTCTGCAGTAGGAACTTCACAACCTCCAGACGACCTTGTTTACATCCAACCATCAAGGGTGTGTCACCATTCTTGTCGCGAAGATTGTGGTCAAATCGAGGCTAAATGTAAAAGCTCAACGTCAGTAAAATATTTAATATAGAGTCGTGAGTACCTATAAATACATAAAAAATTAAAAAACAAAAGGTCAATGACCTTGAAGCTCTACTGATAGGTTTTTAATAGCTAGATCAGCATTCCTGTGAAGTTTCATGAAAATCCGTCAAGTAGTTTCATAAGAGTAGTCCTACAAGTTTTCATTATATAACTCTATAATGTCAAATCAAAATAATTTTTGACAAGGATCAACATCATGTCATACTGATCATTTTAGAAAAAGTCCCATATCAATATCACTTATAGTTTTCAAGAAGTAGTCGCTACAAACTTGTATTTTGAAAAGATATTTTTAGCCATGGCGGCCATCTTGAATTTCCGGCCGACCTGAAATTTTGCTAGGATCAATTTGACATCAAGAGCAACATTCCTGTAGCCATGAGCTCAATGCTCAGCTTAAAGGTGCTGTCACCCTGGAATACCACACTGTAGACACATGACATGATACCCCACCCAGTCACATTATAGTGACACTGCCATTTATATACTGAGTCAAGCAATGGAACTACTAGTACCATTTTTATAAAGTCTTTGGTATGACATGCCCGGGTACTGATTATTTAAATTGTGTCATAAAAGTAGAAAAAAAAACTTTGGCAGAAATAAGCGCCACAAACAATACCGGTAGTTCAAATTTCATAATTTAAAGATATTTGGCGATTGTTTTTGTCTTTTTTAACTGAATTGTGTATACATGTATTTATGGTTTGATGCTATTTATAAACAGATTCAACTGAACCGAGTCTGCCACTTTATTGTGAATTGTCGGTCTCGTAAAGTCAAAGGACCAGGAACCAGCCCTACTGTTACCAGCAACTTTACTGTATCTTGTTGACCAGTCAGGGGCCAAGAACCAGCTCTACTTACCAGCCATGTTTTCATCAGTGAGAGCAGCGACTTCCTGTTTTTACTAGTGACAAGATTCATCACGTGCTTGGAGTGCTCATTCCTGTGGGCCTCAATCTGAACCCGTGCGCCTTCGAATTCAGGGGAGGTAAATAGTTCTCCCTGAGGATTCAGAAGGGCAGTTGTGGCCCCAACTTCTATCAGGAGGCTGATCAGACGGATATAGCCTGAAAATAATGTATAAGAGAAAAGTAGAGGACAATTAACCAAATGGATAGAAGCTGACCTAATATTTTGGAGGCAGCAATAGCTCAATAATAGGTACCATTGTGTCTACCTTAAATATTTTAAGCAAAGGAATGGAATGGCACAAGGTACATATTTACATGCTCACTGCAGAACAAGGGTAATACTAATTTGCTTTTAACATTATTTATGTTTTGGAGTGAAAGTCAACAGCCCCACAAACCTTTTTCTGCAGCAATCTGTAGTGCCGTTTTCCTGTCATTGTTGACAGCGTTGATATCGAGCCTGGGTCTGGACTGTTTATTTGTCGGAGGTTTACAGAATTCAACGAGATATTTCGCAGTTTCCAGATGACCAGTCTTGGATACTATATGTAATACTGTGTTGCCAGTCCGTGTGTCTCGCCGGCGGAGATCTGCTCCTCTCTACAACACAATATCCCAGAGAGGGTTAGGTATCATACATACCATATCCATTATCACAGCCAGGAATCTACTCTTTAGCGGGTGTGCATTTTCAGCCCTGTTTCATTATATTTGGACAACTTTTGCCAAGACTCATATATCAATTACTATACTTTCAATCAGTAAAGTTATTGCTAACTGATCATTGAGATCATCAAGCCCAATCTGAGTGTAACTTTGAAGTGGAATATGACACAAGCTGGTGCTAGGGAACATGAGGTGTCGAATCTTCCAAAATCGATTTCTGTTTTGTTTGTGTTTGTTGCTTCAAGAGGATCCCCTTTTTCAGTATTTATTTACATTACCTCTCCTTAATAGACCTAATAAAACCACCTCAGCTACTTTCCTTCCTGTTTATGTTTGTTGCTTCAACTGGATCCCCTTTTCAGTATTTATTTACATTACCTCTCCTTAATAGACCTAATAAAACCACCTCAGCTACTTTCCTCTCCTGTTTGTGTTTGTTGCTTCTGAAGGATCCTCTTTCCAGTATTTATTTCAATAAACCAATTACACAAATACATTTACCTCTATAAGTAGTCGTATGACATCTAGATGACTGTTCTCCATGGCAACAAACAATGCTGGCTGGTTGTTTAGATCACTCTGAAATACAAGACAAATAAAATAAGGCCGTCTTTATCAGAGTTACTTCATATTTCTAAATAAGGTTTGATGAATTATGGCTATAGTCCATTGTCTTACCTAACAATAATTACCCTTTTTTATTTTTTGCAAAGTGATTTGATTGGTTATGTGCGAGTATGAAAACATTCTCTCTTAGAAAACAGAAGAAACACATTGATGTAGTTTTTTGGTAAAATTGTAAATCATCAAAGTGAATCAGCAACATCATAAAATGTTGGGTTAGTGCAAACAAAGAAAAGATTTCAGGGATGAAAAGTAGCAAAATTGTACAAAACACCACAAAAGAGAGAATGATGAACATAGATGAAGGACATACTTGATTCTCCCAGTCAGTAAGATGCTTCATACTAAAAATATTATGGTCTAACACATTACGTGTTCCTACCTTAATTCCATTAAGCGATGGGGAAGCTTATATCAGCAGGACATTATAATGTATATTTTGACAACTAAAACATGTTTAAAACTATTTTTTACTGAAAAAGTATGACAACCTGTTTAAAATAACCCATTAAATGTTTTAATTTTACAATAGGCAAACTTTTTAAGCAGACACTAAGGTTTTATTTCATACCCGAGCCAACCCAGTTTTTCCTTCTTGGCGAAGGGGTTAGATGGGGTATGAAAGTTAATACTCAGACCACATAATGATTTTCAGAATTGTTTTTCTTTTCTCTATACCTACAAAAACATGTGCCTCATGGAGTGGAAATGGGCTGGGAAGGTGCATCACATAACCCTCGCCCCAGCATGCACACCCAGGTAGGGCCATACTTAACCCCTGATACCAATATCTGGCAAGTGAGTCTCAGGTCAGGTCTATCAGATAGCAAAAAGGGTGGAAAATCAGTGAAATATTATAGATTATAACACACTATGAATTACCCTGCCTCTGTGATGTTGTCTAATACTTGTGTAATGTATCAATCCATAAGTAGTTTCCCAGATGCAAGCTTACATACATTACATTAACTACATTTTCCAAGTCTAAAATGGGCAATAATTTTGTTAAATTTAAAGCATGAGTTACAGACCCTGCCTCTATTATGTTGTCTAATGATGCCGAATACATGTGTGAAGTTTCAATCCATTATGTGGAGTAGTTTCAAAAATACAAGCTAATATACACAACTTTAACCAAATTTTCTAAGTATAATTGAATTGAAATGGGGTTTTAAGGCACACCAACACATGAAAGGTTATATGGCGCCTAACAGGAATGAACATGACAGGCTCATCCTCCATGTACAATGAGATAAAATATGGAGAACGGGCCTAGAACCTTCTCACCCTGAACTGCAGAGTTGCTGCAAATTCTATTGTAGACACTCCATTTACGCTGGAGCCACGTTATAGTTTTTCTGCCACTGCTCTAGTGATATGAGCGAGATGGCACCTTAAACAATGCAGGGGTCATGATGAAGACCTTTAATGAGCATGAACAAAAAATGATAAAATGAACATGAATTGGGGGTGGGGGGTGGTTCTACCCCTCTGCCTTTCCTCCAACGGGATCTGCAGTGGCCCCATTCTTTGCCCCGTAACCAAATGGGACCCCCGGAACCACACAGGGCTCTAAGTATAAAATGAGCCATAATTAGCATGAGTTATAGAACCTGACTTTAATTGAACATTATATGCAATGTTTAGGAATTTTGTTGCAATTGTTAATTAATATCTTTTAATTTCAAAATATTTTGATATTTGTTATAAATTTAATTATTTTAGCAATAAAATTTAATACCTATATAATCGACTGGTGTGTTTTCATTGACAGTCAATATACATAAAACACTTAATGTTGTTTAGAAAGATCTAGAATTGTATAATTAGAAGTTACTGTTAGCAGCCATTCTAGCTCTATACTTCTTTATTCACATTATGTGAATCAACTAGGTAACTTCTAAATCCCAGTTGCTCATTGTGTATTTATGTAATTTAAATTCTGTATAGAAAATGTATATTGTATAACTCCTTAAAACTAAATAAAACTGACATTTGAAATATTTAATTAAAGCTAGCGACTCTTTACTTAAATTGCATGTCTCTATTCCTGAAGGGCATTATTTACGCTATGTGCTTCGACAACTAATAGTTCATACCCCAATGAACGCACAAAAAATGACATTAAACCCTTATAATTGCAATCCACGGTTTTAAACTCTTTATCCAATTATTTTAATATCCCTCTCCTAAATCCGCCCCTGTAAATCCGAACTATATTGTTACACAGCACGCACATTCTATGAATGACGGATGAAAGGAGTTCTTCGTACAGTTCAATGGAAAATGAATGTAGCTTAAATTGATCATGTGATCATCCTTTAACCAATCACATTATTTGTATTATCTAAATGTTTGAGTGACTGCAATTATTGTGTAATGCCTATCTTGTGTTAGAAATGCTACGTGTCAACAAAAATCTGCGTCATCAAAAATCTGTGGCGTAGTGATTATCTTCAGGTATTAATCTTTGGTTCAAAACCCGCTCCAGTCAACTATTTTTTATGAAATAATTTCAGAAGCCGTATTTCTGTGTATGTTAACTGTACGAAGGCCAGACGAAAATTGTGTTATTTTACACATCGTTTTCTGACCTCTTGCCTGTTCATCAAACTGAGACTACTTCACCTATGACTCGTTTATATTTAAAAGTTAGTACATTTAAAGATTTATAGCTTTAAAGTGGGTACATCAGGCTTTGGAGCTACACATTTTTTTAAAATCATAAAAGCTATGAAAATGACTTAAATTCAAAACATGAAATTGTTCAAAGATATAGATGGAATATTGACAGTTTCCAATAATACAGCACAATAATTAATAATCATAATGCAATAAGTCTTATTTGGCCTTAGAAAAATCACAAGTTTTAAATAGCCGTCATGCAGAGCATCTCGGCGATATGTACACAATGTCACATGACGTTCACGACTTGCAATACATTGCGATTTCTTTTTTACCACCAAGTATAAAATCGTTAACCCTGGTGCATAACCATGGATAGTTAGGAAATACCTTCTTCATGTCTTTTTTTTTATATGTTCAGTTTCTTTTGCAGGTTTATGGCTCATTTAGTTTATTTTTATCAATTTAATACATAAATGAAGTATTTGAATAATTCTAAAAAAATACTCCCTTTAAAGCTACAGAGTCTCTATATCAATTGATTTCTTCTTTGTAGGTATGTCTTTATTTGTAACTTGATGTTCATCAGCTCATGTCGAAATCGGGTACTTATGTAAGCAAATATAACACAGGACATCATTTATTATATAGACATCGTACCTGTACACAGGTAACATTATGATTTAAAGAAGAAAAAAAAAGCTGCCTCTTTTGGGACTCGAATACATGACCTTCTGATTTCAAGTCAGGTGCTCTACCACTGAGCTATAACGCTTCTGGAAAAAATGGTATACTAACTACCATTTATTAAGAGGCAAAATAACTTAACCAATCTGAACGCAACTCAAGATGAATCAATAAATACATAGTCCATCTTGTCACACGTGTAAATTAACATTGCCTGGTGTAATATTATATGTTATCAATATGAAACTAATATTCTGCCTCAAAACAACCATATCTCGGCTTGCTATTAGCGTTTGATGAGTTTGTGTGTACGCTAGTTATTACGTAATGCTTATTTAGTGTTAAACATGCTACAAGATATCAATAAATAGCTGTGGTCTAGTAGATAAATGTACATCATACAAGCGCAACGTCCCGTTCTGGGAAATTACTGTTTTTGTCACATATATATATATTCTGAAGCCGTATATTTATCGATGTTACCTGTACGAAGGCTAAATAAAAATGTGATATTTTATGCATCAATTTCTGCTTATATACCAACTTTTGGGGTGTTCGTCACTTTGAAACTACTTCACACACTACTCATTCATATTCATGAGTTATTACCAGTTAAAATAGAGACTCTGTAGCTTTAAGGTACTAAATTTCAATTCTCAATAAATACACCCAAGAATATCACCTGTCCTTAAAGACACATTTCCCAATGCTAATTGGTCATTGAAAAAGCATGGGAAGCTTGAATATTTACAGCCAGCACACTTCATGGCTGATCAACTCCGGTATATAAATTGAGGCCTGCTCTTAGTTTTTTATTTGTATAGCATTGCTATATTGAGGGTAAGAATAGCTTAACAACACTTTGTAATTTACTTTAATGAACAAATATATGTTCATAATTTAGCTTTTGAATACAAAACTTATCTGGTATTTCTTAATTGTTTTTAGACCAAAAATCAGAGCACAACAGAATAAATATACAACATTCTTTAATGTGTTATTATGTGTACTGGTCACAAATGCTTTATTGGGTGGGCCTCATAATCTGAAGAAAAGTTTGAATATCACACTTTGCACATGAAATTGTATGGCTAACAGTGATTTACAGTTACCTATAGAAAGTCTCTCTCCCCCCCCCCCCCCCCCCCCCCCCCCCCCCCCCCCCCCCCCCCCCCCCCCCCAAATACAATAGGTTCGAAATATGTCTTTAAAACTACCAAACCGGTTACTGATTTTCTACCTGTCTTCTTACTCTACTTAACATTAACAATGAAGTAATGGTACACAGAAATATTTAATTGTGTCTCTACAAGGTTGCTGATAAACTTCACATTCCAAATTAGACCTACAAAATGGAGACAGGCAGAAAATTTGTGAGATCAGTGGACAAAGCCTCTGAGGAGTGTTTTAACTTTGCCTGTAGTCCATGTGCTGCAGACGACAGAAACATGGGGGCAGTTAAATATTGTCAGGAGTGTAATGAATATCTATGCTCCAAGTGTGTCAAGGATCACAACAGATTTGCAAGCATGAAAAATCACATGCTGCAAGATATGGTCGCCATGTCTGGGCGGGGACCGCCTGCAGTGAAGTTAGTACCCAAGGAACGGTGTCCGATTCACCATGGCAACCCTATTGACACCTACTGTGGCAACCATGATGCGGTGTGCTGTGAGACTTGTGTTTCAGTGAATCATAGGTATGTTGTTGTTTTTAAGTTCACATCCCAAAGACGTTTATTTGAACAAACTTAAAGGGACACACAGCAATCTTGATTTTTGTAAAACACGTGTTTTCAAATAAATTGCAATTGTTCAATCATTAATATTAATTATAAGAAAAGTATAAAGCGAGTTGATTTTGCACATTACTAACTGTTTATTATAAATCACCCATAATATATTCAAACCTATAGTAGAATAACGAAGAAAAGTTGAAAACTCAGAACTGTATTTAAATATGTGCAAGCAGGTTTAAAGTCAAAAGGATACTGAATTAATAAATTGAGAGGCGAATTTTAATGCCTGATAAAAACTTCAATATTGCTATGTGTCCCTTTAATGTTGAATGGTTCCCCATTCATCAATATGTACAAACATAGGAACCCTGGGGCAGGGCCATTTTTACCCTGGGAACTATATTTGAACAAACATAGTCTTGGATATGTCTACCGATCAGAAATGTAAATATAGTCAAACAGAAACATTATGCATGAGGAAAAGCCTTCAAAATCCATCAACCGCTGTCTCATAAAAGTTTAAACAATTTAAAGGATGATTCAAATCAAAATATCAGATTAAGTTGGAAAACATATTTTCATATAATACAATGAATTGGGAGATATATTTATATAAAAAAAAATAGATGTAAAATTGGCAATGCTTGACAGATGTTTTAATATAATTGTGTATTAAAGGAACATTGTATAAGGTATACTCGGCTATCCATACTCGATACCCATTGGCGTAGCTACTATTAGGCCATATAGGCCCGGGCCTATATATCAATTTGAAAAATGAAAAAAAATGAAAAGTCAAAAAAATGCAATAAGAACTGAAGCCAGGGTGTGTGTGTGTGGTGTGGTGGTGGTGGTGGTGGTTAATTCTCCATTTTGTAAAAAAAAAAATCTTTAAATACCACACAAGACTTAGTGTTCAGTCAGATATACGCCAAAACGCACCATTACATTTCTAAATTAAGAAAAACGCAGTTGGAGCATGCCACCAGACCCCCTGTTTTGTCGAGCCTATATCAGCTACGCCCCTGATACCTGTATTCTGGAGAGGGCGAAACAATATTCTTATTAAATCAAGCGAAGTCAGTTTATCTATAAATGTAAACACAACAATGAGATACCAAGATTTAACGATTTAAATACAATACTCTACATATTATTAAAATAGTGTAATGCAACACTCTATGATATTATGTTCCGTTTGTGTGAACATGTGAATTGTCTTGTTAGATCGTATGCAAAATGTTGAATGTATTTTAAAGTTTACCTAATTATCCCAATACAAACACTGGAACCCCAGGGCAGTGAAGGAACATGGATCCCAGGGGTGGCGCCATTTTTTACCCAAAACCTTATTCAAACAAACTCAAAAGACCATTTCAAAAAAAGAACTGCCAATATTCTGTTTCTAATGAATTTTGAAAATACTTTTTATAGTTCCCCCTATCCTATATCTCTGTATAAAACATTAGGCCCCTTGTGCAGGGCCATTTTTCACCATGGAAAACTCACTTAAATAAACTTAATAAAGTCAAAAGGTTATTCCAATATAAAACTAAAAAATGTGTCCATGGGACACGGATGCCTTGCTTTAGCATTGTCAATCAGATGAAATAAAATTTCAATGTAAATTAACCAGTCTAAAAGTAAGTAAAAGTCATTTATATTGACCAATTATTGTTAGGAACATAGATGTAACCATGGGTGAAATTTGAAAGCTGTACGACTTCCAATTTCTGAGAAATAGACTTAACGAAAAACTTGATTATAAAACATTTTCACTCAAACGGCCGTACGTGGAGACATACGTAGGACCGTAAGGATAACAAGGATTGCACTATATATACTCGCTTCTTTGTGGTGGGGCATACAAAAATAATGTCAAAACCTTTTCAACCGCTCCCGAGATAATGTTTTTAAAGCCTGATCCATTTTTAGTAATACTGGATGCTGCCTTGATCGGTATGGTCAAATTTAGAAACCATGGAACAGCACAGGAGAGCTCTTTAGTGTCTACTTATTACAAGGAGACTTGATATTTAGACTAGAAGCTTTCTGGGGCCCATGTGTTGCCTGCTGAGACCTTGTGAATATACTGACTTCCAAAATTTATTGGTGTGGTCATGAATTTAGAAGACGTGATATTCAGACTCAAAGCATGCTTTCTGGTTCACGTGTTGACTGCTAAGACCTTGTGAACATATTGACGTTTAAATGAGGCCATAAAAAAAAAACACTTGCCTGTAAGCCTGACCTCCCCACCACCATTTTAGAGGTGTAATATGTAAACAAGAGGCCCAAGAGGGCCTGTATCGCTCTACTGGCTACATCTCCCAACAAAAATCATTCAACCAGAACATGACAATAATATGCGCAACTAGGCTTGGTACTGATCATTCCTGGCAAGTTTCACTAAAATCCAGCCAGGAGTTCAGGAGAACTAGCCTATACACAGTTAGTGTATTAAAGAACTGGAACACGGCAGTGATATGCGCAACTAGGCTTAGTACTCATCATCCCCGCTAAAATTCGGCCAGGGGTTCAGGAGAACTAGTCTGGACAAAATGTGTGTATTAAAACCTTTAAAGGGCCATAACTCCACCAAAAATCTTTCAATCAAAATATGGCAAAGACATGCATAACTAGGCCTGGTACTGATCATCCCTGCAAAGTTTTGTTGAAATCCGGCAAGGGGTTCAGGAGAACTAGTCCAGACAAAGTTTGTGTATTAAAACCTTTGAAGGGCCATAACTTTGCCAAAAATCATTCAACCAGAACATGACAACCAGATATGCATAACTAGATTTAGTACTGATCAAGCCTGCAAAGTTTTATTAAAATCCGGCCAAATGAAGACCCCATTTTAATGAGGTAAAATACATCCTTTTTAACTAAATCAAGGGCCGTAACTCTGGTGTTACTAATCTGATTTGGCTGGTTTTCAAACTAGTCCAAGCTTTCATTTTGTATCAATAATCTTGAAAAGTTTGTAAAAGAAACGACGAAAAATGAAGGCCCTAAAAACAAGAGTTCAATGACCTTGAAGCTCTACTGATTGATTTTGATTTCAGGAAGTAGTTGCTACAGACTAGTTTTTTGAAAAATTATTTTTAACCGTGGCGGCCACCTTGAATTTCCGGCCGACCTGAAATTTTTCTAGGATCAATTAGACATCAAGAGCAACATTCCTGTGAAGTTTCATGAAAATCCGTCAAGTTGTTTCAGAGGAGTAGTCGCTACAAGTTTTCATTATATAACTCTGTGTAAACAAAGATGGCCACTGGCAGCCATGTTTAACGTCAAATCAAAATAATGTTTGACTCTGATAACCATCATGTCATGCTGATCATTTTACAAAAAGTCCAATATCAATATCACATAGTTTTCAAGACGTAGTCTCTACAAACTTCTTTTTTAAAAATCTATTTTTAGCTGTGGCGGCCATCTTGAATTTCCGGCCGACCTGAAATTTTGCTAGGATCAATTAGACATCAAAAGCAACATTCCTGTGAAGTTTCATGTCCGCCAAGTAGTTTCAAAGGAGTAGTTGATACAAGTTTTTACTATATAACTCTATATATAACTCTATGTAAACAAAGATGGCCACTGGCAGCCATGTTTAACGTCGAAGCAAAACGATTTTCGACAAGGACCAACATCATGTCATGCTGATCATTTTAGAAAAAGTCCCGTATCAATATCACTTTAAAACCTATTTTTAAACTTGGCGGCCATCTTGGATTTCACATCAACATGAATTTTTGCTAGGATCAACTAGACTTCATGGGAAACATTTCTGTAAAGTTTCATGAAAATCCATTCAGTAGTTGTAGAGGAGTAGTCGCTACAAAAAAAAGTTTACGGACAGACAGACGGACGGACAGACAGACGGACGGAAGGACGACGGACGCCTCACCACGGCATAAGCTCTGCTGATCTCTGATATCAGTCGAGCTAAAAATAAAAATTCAACCCATGGAAAAAAAAGCCTCCCGTGTGATTTGAACCCACGCCCTAACAAATATTGAAAAAGGACCATAGCTCCGGTGTTACTGGTTCGATCTGATTTTCAAACTCACCCGAGCGTTCATTGATATCAACAATCTGGCCAAGTTTCGGAAAGATTGAATACAAAATGAAGGTGCTAGAGTGTTCACAAGGCTGAAAATGGCATTTTTCAATAATTCAGGGGCACATAACTCTGGTGTTCCTGGTCCGATATAGCTGGTTTTTGAACTTGTTTGAGCTTACATTGAGATTTTCTCAAGGGCCATAACTCTGGTGTAAATGGTCCATCTGGTTTTCAAACTCGCCTGAGCTTTCATTGATATCAACAATCTGGTAAAGTTCGAAAAAGATCAGATGAAAAAATGAAGGCCCTATCGCGTTGAGGGGGCACTCCTCAGTTTTGCATGAATGTCCATGTGTAAATCAGAAAGAAATCGACTAAGCATCTTTTAGGTCCATGGATGGTATTTATAATAATTTTGAAGCACATGTTTGTTTTTTCAGTTTTGATTACTTCTAAGTTTATTTTGGTGTATTGGAATATGCATTCTTTGGGGTTTTTGGAGGCTATAAACAGAAAATTGTGAACCTATCAAAAACTTCCAAAAAGTAGGTAATATGACTGATTTTGACTCACGGGGTGATCAGCATGGAATAACTTTTTAAAACGCCGGAGTAGGTATCTAAAATTTAGCATTTCCTGATATGCAAGAGCAATGACCCTGATATGCGTAGGATTTTTTATTTTTTATTTATTGCCATTTGAAATATTGCCAAAATTGCTTTTTTTAGCATGTTTTGAGGGGTGGGGTAATCTTAAAGAAATGGGACTAAAGTCGTACAGAAAATGCTTTTTGATACTTTTATTTGGTATGGAAACATGGGTAATTTTATTGTCTTATGATGATGTGACTTATTTTTGCTCAAGGATTCAAGCCAATGGCTTGTCATGGTTTGATGATTGAGAAATGTACATTAAACTGTGGAGTGCCCCCTGAGGCAAAATTTAGAAATTTTAACTAAATCAAGGGCCATAACTCTGGTGGTACAAGTCTGGTTTTCGAACTCGTCCGAGCTTTCATTGATATCAACAATCTGGTAAAGTTTGAAAAAGATTGGATGAAGGCTCTACTGCGTTGAGGGAAAATATAGCAATTTTAACTGAATCAAGAGCCCTAACTCAGGTGTTTCTGGTCCGAACTGGTTGGTTTTCGAACTCGTCCAAGCTAAAGTTTAAAAAAAGATCGGATGAAAAATGAAGGCCCTATCGTGTTAACGAGGCAAAAGTTAACGGACGGACAACACACCATCCCATAAGCTCTGCTAGCTCAAAAAAAAAAAGTTTTTGTTTTTATGACTTGTCATTTAAATTGAGATATACTGTTATATGCTTGCCTTATACACAGAACCCCAGCATGATAATGAGTTACCACATTATAATTTCAGGTCCTGTGTCGATATCACGTATATCCTGGATGCAGCGCTAGGAGCCACAAATAGTCAGGAATACAAAAACATGAAGAACACCATTGGAAAAGTCCAGTCACAATTACAACAATTGAAGAAAACAAAACAAGACAAAAAGAGCCGTCTCGAAAAAGAGAAAAATGACTGCCTGACCAAGATCCGTGATTTCCGTAATAATATAAACAAGCATCTAGATGACCTTGAAAAGGCTGCGATAAATAATGTTCACACTAAACACAAGGAATACGAAGACAAAGTAAACTCAGAAATCAAAGCTCTAGAAGGCATGATGTCTATGCTGGAGGCAAGTATCGACCAACTGAAGAAAGTCAACACGGACGATGAGCCACAAGTATTCGTCTGTACCAAAATGGGCAAACAGAACCAAAATGATGGTGAGAAACTCCTACAGGAAATGAAAGCCAGTCCTAAAGCAGAACCGCTAAATTTCCAGATAAATACAACTATAGAAGATGCAATCCTGAGTGGGAAGTCATTGGGAGATTTCAAACAGGTTCACCCTGTTGACCAGATTTTTATAGCTTCTCTCAGAGGTCGTTATGATGTTAAGTTCAAGGGTGACAAAGCCAGGTGTGATATTACTGGCTCCTGCCAGCTGCCAGATGGCAAACTGTTGATCACGGACTTCGAAAATGACAAATTAAAGCTACTTAACCAATCGTATAAGGTGACAGACTCATGTGACTTTCCTAAAGATAGTGCTCCCTATGGTGTGTGTGCTACTGGTCCTGGAGAGGTGGCTGTTGCACTATGGATGAGCAACAAGGTTCAGTTTGTGTCTTTAGGTCAAAGAATGACACTGACAAAATCATTTCATGTTGGTCAAATGTGCTGGGGTATTGCCTGCACCAATGGAGAACTGTTGGTCTCATGTCGAGATCAGATACACACATACAACATGGCTGGCCAGTGTCTCCGTACATTCCAGACAGATGCAGCTGAGCGGAATATGTTCCAAAGTATTTGGCATATTACTTTATCCACCGACCACACACTGATTCAAGTCTCTGACAGATATAATGGGGTCATAACTCTTGATCGCCAAGGCAACAAGCTGTCACAGTTTACTGATCCAGACCTCAAGGATATCCGTTGTGCCTACCCATGCTCTAATGGCCAGATGTTTGTCTGTGGCTGTGATTCCAACAACGTCCTCCAGATCAGCCGTGACGGAGAGAAGCTTGGTGTCCTGCTGAATGAGTCACATGGAGTAAAGAATCCCAAGTCACTATTGTATGACTCTGCCAACTCAAGGCTCATAGTAACAATGGAGTCCGATCACATTTCAGTGTTTGACTTGTCAAGAAAATGATTAATTTAGGTTACGCTGGAGAGGATGCTAAATTGTTAGTCTCAGTGACAATTTCTATGGTGGGAGGGAAGTTGTGGAAAAACGATAAGAAATTGTTTGTGAACTTTAAAAGGAACATACATTAGATGAACTGACAATTAATTAAACTTGTTCAAGTTATATTTCATATGGCATTGGGTTCCAGGAATTAGAAATTCACCTGATGTTAATTTTTATACAGCATGGAATGCTGGGTTTTGCAGTAAAGTGCTTTTTAACTATAACTGTGACCTTGACTTAAGTCAAAATACTAGAAGGGTGTTCCACGGAACACTTGTGTCGCCTGCCGTGTGTTAAATATTTCACCAAGTACAACCTTACCATAAAGTTTGAAGACACCGGGTGCAATCCTTCATGATTTATGGAGCAGTTTTTTTTTAAAGTGTTAAAGTTTATGAAAAGGGGCATACATCTGAACAGGATAATTAATAAGGAAGAATTGTATAAAGTTTCATGACCATAGGCCAATATTTTGCCAAGTTATGAGCTAGGTTAGGTTGCAGGTTAAAGTTTTATGGAAAGGGGGCATGACTCTGCAAAAATGAAAGTTAGAGTTATTGGACATGTTTAATGACATTCCTTCAGTTAAGATGAAAACGTATGTGAAGTTTCATGAACATAGGTCAAATACTTTTCAAGTTATGGCCAGTTACGAGCTTGGTTAGGTTGCAAGTTTAAAGTTTTATGAAAAGGGGCATAACTCTACTGAAATGAAAGTCAGAGTTATTGGTCATGTGTAACAATATTCTGTGTGGTAAGTTGAATATGTGTGTGAAGTTTCATGAACATAGGTCAAATACTTAAGTTATGGCCAGTTATGAGCTTGGTTAGATTGCAGGTTAATGTTTTATGAAAGAGGGCATAAATCTCAAAATGAAAGTCAGAGTTATTGGTCATGGGTAACAATATTCTGTGTGGTAAGAGGAATATATGTGTGAAGTTTCATAAACATAGGCAAAATACTTCTTAAGTTATGGCCAGTTATGAGCTTGGTTAGGTTGCAGGTTTAAGGTTTATGAAAGGGGGCATAACTCTGTCAAAATGGAAGTCAGAGTTATTGGACATGTGTAACCGCATTCCTTAGGTTAAGATGAAGATTTGTGTGAAGTTTCATGAACATATGTCAAATACTTTTCAAATTATGAGTAAGGTTAGGTTGCAGGTTAAATTGTGCGGACGACGCTATGCATGATGTTGTCTAATGAGGTCGAAATATATCTTTGAATTAAGTTTCAATCCACTATGTAAAATAGTTTCCGAGCTACAAGCTTAAATACAAAAGTTTAACTATGAGGGACGCAGATGCAGATGACGATCACGTGATGACAATAGCTCTATTTTCTTCAAAAAGTTCGAGCTAATAAAACGGGCTAATTATTTGGCAGTTGAGAGGTCATGTGTATCAGATAACAGATACTATAGATTATAATAAATATGCTCGACTTAACACTTAACCTTTAAGACTGTTTGAGGGAGCTATTGACAACAATTTGGGTTACCCGATTAAACCTTAATTGAAATTGGATATTTAAACTTAAACGGATTTATTATAATAAATGCTGATTATCTCAGATGTTTTATTTAGTAGCTTTTAAGTGTTGTAGTTATTTTGTAATGCCTGTTTTGTGTTAGAAATGCTACGTGTCAACAAATATGTGGTGTAGTGATTAACTTCAGGTACTGAAGTCTTTGGTTCAAATCCCGCTCCAGTCAACTATTTTTTATGAAATAATTTCAAAAGCCGTATATTTATGTATGTTTCCCGTACGAAGGTAAGACAAAAATTGTGTTATTTTACTCATCGACTTTTTGAATGTTCATCAAACTGAAACTATTTCACCCATTGACTCATTTATATTGATAAGTTAGCACATTTAAAGTATATGTTTTATAACTTTAAAGGGGATACGTCAGGCTTTGGAGCTACATTTTGTTTTAAAAACATAAAAGCTATAAAAATGACTAATTCAGAACATGAAATTGTTCAAAGATATATACTCAGTTGAAAAAGAAACTGGACACTTTAACATTTTTACTTTACACCCTATCCTCTTTATCAAGCGACAGTCCCTTAATGATTGAACCTATTGAAAAACAAATGACCACATGATATTGGCAATGGAATGATAAAAACTTTGGTACCAAACATGGCATATTCATTTTGGAATTTGTCAATTCAATTCTATTTTTTTTTTATACAATTAAATCTAAACAAAACTCAGTGTCCACGTTCTTTTGCAACTGTGTATAGATGGAACATTGACAGTTTCCAATAATACAGCTAATCATAATACAATAAGTCTTATTTGGCCTTAGAAAAATTCACAAGTTATAAATAGCCCTCATGTGGAGCACCTCGGCGATATCTATACATGACGCTCGCATTTCAATACATTGTGATTTTTTTCCCCACCAAGTATAAATTGGCTAACTGGCAGATGCATAATCATAGTTAGGAAATACCTTCTTCAGGTCTTTTTCTTTTATATGTTCAGTTTCTTTTGCAGATTTATGGCTCATTTAGTATATTTTTAACAATTTAATACATAAATAATGTATCTGAACAATTTTAAACAAGAGAGAAATGCCTGGTGGCGTTAAAGCTTGGCTTTCCAAAATGTGAAAGATGAGTGCCTGTGTCTTTAGTGAAACTATTTAATAGAGCTTTTCCAGGTAGATTTTTTTTTGGGAGTGGGAGGATGCTTTGATGTTAAAAACCTAGTTTTCATTTTCAGCACATGATGCTTGGTACATGTCAGCAACTTACTGTCCAAGTTTTATAATAATTGCACATGGCAATGCCGAGATATAAAAAATAATTGGACATGGCTATGCCGTGATAAAAAAAAATGTTGATGCCCGTAAGATATTTTCTTGGAAAAGCAAGTCACAGTGACCTAGTTTTCAAGGTATGGTCAGTGCTTTGTGAGAGGAAGATGCTGTTAAAATTTGATGAACATTGGTCATGGTAATGCGGTGATATAGCAAAAAGTTAATCCCCCCCACCCCAACTTAAACAAAAAGGTTAACGTAATATTTGGAGAAAGTAGGTCATAGTGACCTAGTTTTCAGGGTATGGTCAGTGCTTGATGAGAGGAAGGTGCTGTTAGAATTGGATGAAGATCAGACATGGTATTGCTGAGAAACACAAAATGTGGACGCCCGCTCACTGCATGCCCGCCCACCCGCCCAGTTCACACCAATCTATAAGCCTTTTTTTCTTCTTCAAAAACCTGGCTAAAAAATATCAATCCCTTTAAGGCCCTATTTCAATGATGAATAAATACACCCAAGATTATCACCTGTCCTTAAAACTACCAACAGGTTATTGATTTTCTACCTGTCTACTTACTCTGCTTAACATTAACAAGGAAGTAATGTTAACCCAATAAAATAAATTTAAAGCCTGTCTCAACAAGGTCAAAGATAAACTTCACATTCCAAACTACACCTACAAAATGGCGACAGGAGGACACTTTGTGAGATCGGTGGACAAAGCCTCTGAGGAGTGTTTTGACTTTGCCTGTAGTCCATGTGCTGCAGATGACAGAAACATGGGGGCAGTTAAATATTGTCAGGAGTGTAATGAATATTTGTGCTCTAGGTGTGTTAAGGATCACAACAGATTTGCGAGCATGAAAAATCACATGCTGCAAGATATGGTCGCCATGTCTGGGCGGGGACCGCCTCCAGTGAAGTTTGTACCCAAGGAACGGTGTCCGATTCACCATGGCAACCCTATCGACACCTACTGTGGCAACCATGATGCGGTATGCTGTGGGACTTGTGTTTCAGTGAATCATAGGTATGTTGTTTTTTTTAAGTTCACATCCCAAAGACCTTCATTTGAACAAACTTAAAGGGACACACAGCAATCTTGATTTTTGTAAAACTCGTGTTTTCTAATAAATTGCAATTGTTCAATCAATAATATTAATTATAAGAAAAGTATGAAGCGAGTTGATTTTGCACATTACTAACTGTTTATTATAAATCACCAATAATATATTAGAACCTATGGTAGAATAACGAAGAAAAAATGAAAACTCAGAACTGTATTTAAATATGTGCAAACAGGTTTAAAGTCAAAATGATACTGAATTAATAAATCGAGAGGCGAATTTAAATGCCTGATAAAAACTTCAATATTGCCATGTGTTCCTTTAATGTTGAATGGTTCCCCATTCATCAATATGTACAAACATAGGAACCCCGGGGCAGGGCCATTTTTACCCTGGGAACTATATTTAAACAAACATAGTCTTGGATATGTCTACTGATCAGAAATGTAAATATAGTCAAACAGAAATATTATGCATAAGGAAAAGCCTTCAAAATCCATCAATAGCTGTCACACAAAAGTTTAAACAGACAATTTAAAGGATGATTCAAATCAAAATCACAGATTAAGTGGGAAAACATATTTTCAAATAATACAATGAATTGGAGATATATTTATATAAAAAAAAATCATATGTAGTAAAGGCAATGCTTGACAGATGTTTCAATATAATTGTGTATTAAAGAAACATTGTATAAGGTATACTCGGATATCCATACTCGATACCCATCGGCGTAGCTACTATTAGGCCATATAGGCCCGGGCCTATATATCAATTTGAAAAATGAAAAAAAAAAGAAAAGTAAAAAAAATGCAATAAAAACTGAAGCCAGGGTGTACTTTCATTGATATCAACAATCTGGTAAAGTTTGAAAAAGATCGGATGAAGGCTCTCCTGCGTTAACGAGGGAAAATACAGCAATTCTAAACTAAATCAAGGGCCCTAGCTCCGGTGTTACTGGCCCGAACTGGCTGGTTTTCGAACTCGTCCAAGCTAAAGTTTAAAAAAGATTGGATGAAAAATGAAGGCCCTATCGTGTTAACGAGGCAAACGTTAACGGACGGACAACGGACAACACACCATCCCATAAGCTCTGCTAGCTCAAAAAAATTGTTTTTTTGTTTTTATGACCTGTCATTTAAATTGAGATATACTGTTATATGCTTGCCTTATACATGGAACCCCAGCATGATAATGGGTTACCACATTATAAATTTCAGGTCCTGTGTCGATATCACGTATATCATGGATGCAGCGCTAGGAGCCACAATGAGTCAGGAATACAAAAACATGAAGAACACCATTGGAAAAGTCCAGTCACAATTACAACAATTAAAGAAAACAAAACAAGACGAAAAGAGCCGTCTCGAAAAAGAGAAAAATTACTGCCTGACCAAGATCCGTGATTTCCGTTATAATATAAACAAGCATCTAGATGACCTTGAAAAGGCTGCGATAAATAAAGTTCACACTAAACACAAGGAATACGAAGACAAAGTAAATTCAGAAATCAAAGCTCTAGAAGGCATGTTGTCAGTGCTGGAGGCAAGTATCGACCAACTGAAGAAAGTCAACACGGACAATGAGCCACAAGTATTCGTCTATACCAAAATGGGCAAACAGAACCGGAACAATGGTGAGAAACTCCTTCAGGAAATGAAAGCCAGTCCTAAAGCAGAACCGCTGGATTTCCAGATAAATACAACTATAGAAGACGCCATCCTGAGTGGGAAGTCACTGGGAGATTTCAAACAGGTTGACCTTGGAGACCAGATTTATACAGCTTCTCTCAGAGGTCGTTATGATGTAAAGGTCAGATGGCAAACTGTTGATCACAGACTTCGATAATGACAAATTAAAGCTACTTAACCAATCTTATCAGGTGACAGACTCATGTGACTTTCCTGAAGAAAGTGGTCCCTATGGTGTGTGTGCTACTGGTTCAGGCGTGGCGGCTGTTGCACTGTGCATGAGCAACAAGATTCAGTTTGTGTCTTTAGGTCAAAGAATGACACTGATAAAATCATTTCATGTTGATCAACGGTGCTGGGGTATTGCCTACACCAATGGAGAACTGTTGGTCTCATGTCAAGATCAGATACACACATACAACATGGCTGGCCAGTGTCTCCGTACATTCCAGACAGATGCAGCTGAGCAGAATATGCTTCAAAGAATTTGGCATATTACTTTATCCACCGACCACACACTGATCCACGTCTCTGACGGAAATGATGGGGTCATAACTCTTGATCACCTAAGCAACAAGGTGTCACAGTTTACTGATCCAGACCTCAAAGATACCCGTTGTGCCTACCCATGCTCTAATGGCCAGATGTTTGTCTGTGGCAGTAGTTCCAACAACGTCCTCCAGATCAGCCGTGATGGAGAGAAACTTGGTGTCCTGCTGGATGAGTCACATGGAGTAAAGAAACCCAAGTCACTATTGTACGACTCTGCCAACTCAAGGCTCATAGTAACAATGCTGTCCAATCACATTGCAGTGTTTGACTTGACAAGAAAATGATTAATTTAGATTATGCTGAAGATGATGCTTAATTGTTAGTCTCAGTGAAAATTTCTATGGTGGGAGGGAAGTTGTGGAGAAAAGAAAAGAAATTGTTTGTGAACTTTAAAAGGAACATATATACAGTAGATGAACTGACAATTTATTAAACTTGTTCCAAGTTATATTTCATATGACATTGGGTTCCAGGAATTGGAAATTCACCCGATGTTAATTTGAATATCAACAAGAAGCAGTCACCGAAAGCTGTCATGCTGATTAAGTTTGACTTTTGAACCTTGACTGTGTGCAGTTATACAGCACGGAAGGTTGTGTTTTGCAGTAAAGTGCTTTTGAACTCAAACTGTGACCTTGACTTTGAACTTTTGATATGGATTATGACGAAAAATTTGACTTTTGACAATGATTACACACTAACAGGGAATTCCAATGCCCCGTAGTATAACATTTTGAATTTCAATCAATTTACGTAAGCATCAGTCATTTTAGTGAAAACATCGAGTTGCATGTGCACCAAGCTTGAAATAGCTCAACCAGAAAAATACATGAACAAAATAGATGTTCAGTAATATTGGAAAAAGGTTCAAGTGAACCCATCCCATACAAAATATCATTATAAGAAAATGAAAAATTAAAAAATATAATTAAGTAAACATACAAAACGTTTAATGCAGAACTATTGATTGTTATATGATATGGTAAAATATGTCTAAGAAACTCAGGTCAACGCAAAATAAATTGACAAAAATAATGTCTATAATGTATATGCTCATAGCTTTCAGGCTTCTACATTGGGTGGGGAGATAATTCAGGTAGTGCAGTGTCATTTACTATTAATAGATACTGTAACAATAAACGTATTTGACTGGCCTTTTTTCGTTGAGCAACTTGCTGTTCAGGGTCCTGTTTTATTAAACATCTTAAGATAAGTCTCAAATTTTAAAATCGTTCACTTTTTCCACCTGAGCATTCAATGTAGACAATTATGTGTGCACGTAGTGCAGAAATATCACATGTATAAGAAAGTGAAATGAAATCATGTTTATTTGAAAAGTGTCATTAATAGTGAAGCATTTGAGAAATTGATTTACGATCAAAATGGTCGTAAGTGGTTTCATAAAACGGGGCTCTGATTATTAGTCCCCTACTGGTCCGGACCGGAGGGGACATTAGGTTTGCCCACCCTCCGTCAGTGCGTCCGTCCGTCTGTTTTTTTTGTCCGGACTGTAACTTTGTCATGCATAGTGGGATTTTGAAATAACTTGGCACACATGTTAACCATAATGAGACGGCGTGTCACGCGCAAGATCCAGGTCCGTAGCTCAAAGGTCAAGGTCACGGTTGGAGGTTAAAGGTCAGTCTGTGTTTTTTTGGTCCGGACTGTAACTTTGTCATACATCGTGGGATTTTGAAATACGTTGGCACAAATGTTAACCATAATGAGACGGCATGTCACGCGCAAGATCCAGGTCCGTAGCTCAAAGTTCAAGGTCACAGTTGGAGGTTAAAGGTCAGAAATACGCTTGTCCGGGCTGAAACTTTGTCATGCATTGTGGTATTTTGAAATAACTTGGCACAAATGTTCACCATAATGAGACAGCGTGTCATGCGCAAGACCCAGATCCATAGCTCAAAGGTCAAGGTCACAGTTGGAGGTTTAAGGTCAGAAATATGCTTGTCCGGGCTGTAACTTTGTCATGCATCGTGGAATTTTGAAATGACTTGGCACAAATATTCACCATAATGACACGGCGTGTTGCACGCAAGACCCAGGTCCATAGCTCAAAGGTCAAGGACACTCTTGGAGGTAAAAGGTCAGAAATAGGCTTGTCCGGGCTGTAACTTTGTCATGCATTGTGGGATTTTGAAATAACTTGGGACAAATGTTCACCATAATGACACGGCATATCGTGCACAAGACCCAGGTCCATAGCTCAAAGGTCAAGGACACACTTGGAGGTTAAAGGTCAGAAATAGGCTTGTCCGGGCTGTAACTTTGTCATGCATCATAGGATTTTGAAATAACTTAGCACAAATGTTCACCATAATGAGACGGTGTGTCGCGCGCAAGCCCCGTAGCTCAAAGGTCAAGGTCACGATACCTTTATTGCAACAAGGGGCTCATTTCCCCTAAAGCGCTCATCTGGTAGTAATTGTACCAGTTGAATGTACAATGTTTATATAAATAGAGTTTTGTCTGCATAACAAATGGTGGAAAATCGTCTCTGTACCAGGACTCAAGGCCAGTGCTTGTAGCATACCGTGCCAGCACTCTAATCTCTGAGCTATCAAGGACACACGGTTGACAAACACAGGAACACATTTTTGCAGCTAAACATGGTAAGATATTCAACATTCCTTGCATGATCATTCACATGGCTACATTCAACCTTTCATATGGGTACATTCAAAGATAACTGTTTCTTCAATAACTTCAGAATTAACAAACTGGCTAATAACAACTTTATTTCTTTGAAATTTTTGCAATTATTGTGTTGACGAAACACAGTATAACCTTTAACAGCAGTTTGACATTTGTGCAATTATTGTGTTGACAAAACAGTAACCTTCGACAACTGTGCAGCTTCCGAATTGTTAATTTTGCACAAGACCCGGTAGGGGACTATGGCCGTCCCTCGGACTGCTTCTGGTTGTTATTATTTTCTCCATCTTTTTCATCATACTGTAAACAATTTCATTCCCAACATCTCGATGACATTTTTTTAAATTGATTTGATTAGTCAGTCATCATCCTGTTCTTAATGCAAACAGTAAATTCTGCCAGTCGAATAGAAACTTGCTCAATGGAAAGAAAAACAATTAACGATAAAGGCCAGTCAATACACATAATACGAGGGGTGTTCGAAAACTTTTGCAAATGACACGTTTTCTCCGAGATATTAATTAAATATTGATAATTTGTTTGTCTAGTTACCTTCGAAATATTCCCCTTTAGCCAGAACACATCGTTTCAATCTTTTAATCCAATTTTTGAAACAATTTTCATACTCATCTTTGGGTACACCCATAAGAAACTGGTGAACTGCAGACCCCAATGCACTTCTGGACCTATATCTCCTACCAAATAGGTGTTTTTTCAATTTCGGATAGAGGAAAAAATCGCACGGGGCCAGGTATGGGCTGTAGGGAGGGTGCGATAATACATAGACCTTTTCAGACTTCAAAAACTGTGCTACAGTTGAGGATTTTTGGGCTGGAGCATTGTCATGTAACAAATGGACATGCTGGAGACCGGTTTTTGGACGTACTTTTCTCATTTTTGTTCGCAATTTTTTCAGAACCACATTCTTATAGAAGCTACCAGACACATCCCTACCTTTTGGAACAGCAATTTGCATGAGTGGCCCAGAATTTCTGAAGAAAATGGCGTATAACACCTTCTTTGATGTCAGTGTTCGTTTAGCAATACTTGGCCTTTTGGCATGTTTCAGAGCCCATATCCTGTTATCAACTTTTCGCTTGGGCTCATAAAAATGGACCCATGTCTCATCACCAGTTATGAGACTATCAAACACCTTTTTCTGATATTTTGGGTACTTCTTTAGCAGTTGCTTTGCCATTTGCACCCTCGTACATTTCTGCTCATCGGTGAGCAAATGGGGGATCCAGCGAGCACTTATCTTCGAAAGCTTAAGAATTTTCTTCAGAATGAAGTGGACAAATGCTAAACCCAAGTTTGTCATTTGTGCCAGCTGTCTGACAGTGAAACGCGCATCTTTCTCAATAATGGACTTGATCTTATTTATGTTAGATTTGGTAACTGCAGACCTGGGTCTTCCTGAATAAGGGGCATCTTTGACTGATTCCTGACCGAACTGAATTTTGTAAACCACCTATAAACTGTGGAAAATGACATTTGTTTATCCCCATAAACAACACATATCTCATCATGTATGCTTTTGACACTCAATCCCAACTTACAGCGGGTTTTTATATAACCCCTGATTTCAGCAACATTTTCTATTCGTTTTCTGACCATTTTCAACGCAGTGTCTATGAATACACCTGAAAGCAATCGAAATTGCAAATGAACCGGTTTGTGGATTTCAATTATATTTATACACAATGTACAGTGATGATCAGTCATCCGTTTCGTATTGGTTTTGTACAGGTAAATCCCGTGATTGTCGAGTATACAGTGCGTTTGCAAAAGTTTTCGAACACCCCTCGTATAAAGTCCCCCACATATTACTACTGTGTTAAGGATTTATTTATATTTATATTTTTTAAGTTAATCATTTCATATGAATGATTGTATACCCACTATGACCCCTCCCTCCACCCCACCACCTCCACCCCAAAACAACAACACACACACCTCAAAGAAAATGAGTTCACATACTGTTTACCGGATATCTGTTGATCAACATTTTGTGATAAAAAATTAAATGTGCAGATATTTCTAGGATGGTGCTAATTATTAAAGGGTCACTGTCCAGGGGCGGATCCAGGATTTCAGCTTAGGGGGAGCATAAGATTTTGGTCAATATTTGGGTCCGTTTCTAGCCTGACGGTTGCGGTAGTGCATTGATAGGGTAAAAAAGTCCGTTTTCAAATAAAAGGATTTAACAATGTGTTAATTAAACGACTCATTAGCCATTATGCGTCGAGCGAGCGAAGCGAGGGAGAAAATTGTTTATACTGAGGGCGTGCATCAAAATTGTTTGATGGGGGGCGTAAGCATTTGGTCAATTTTCAGGTCCGTTTCTAGCCTCATAAAACGGTTGCGGTAGTGCACTGATAGGATAAAAAAATCCGTTTTCAAATGAAAGGATTTAACAATGTGTTAATTAAACGACTCATTAGCCATTATGCGTCCAGCGAGCGAGAATTTTTTTTATATTGAGGGCGTGCATCGAAATTGTTTGATGGGGGGCGTAAGATTTTGGTGAATTTTCGGGTCCGTTTCTAGCCTCATAAAACGTTTGCGTTAGTGCATTGATAGGGTAAAAAAAGTCCGTTTTCAAATAAAAGGATTTAACAATGTGTTAATTAAACCACTCATTAGCCATTATGCATCGAGCGAGCGAGAATTTTTTTTATACTGAGGGCGTGCATCGAAATTATTTGATATTTTATCTACAGTAACATGGACATACATGTATGATCCGGAATTTTTAGGGGGTGCGCGCGGCGGGTGCGCACCCCACTGTATCCGCTAGTGCTGTCCGTAAGTAAGCAGATATTGACCATTACCAAATAACTGTCCGACTTTTATTCAGTGAAATGTTTACATGAAAACATGAGCATAGACCCTAAGAAGTCTGTAGTAATACATTCGTGAGTTTGAAAAACCAAACCTTTAATTATTATTTGTAAATAAAGTGGGACCCACCATACTTACCTTTTCTGCGATCACGTGACTTCCACTAGCGCATTAGGATTTCACCATAGTATGTATTGCGTAATATGTATAGCCCGGTTAGCTCAGTCGGGAGCTATGTAGACTACTGTACGCTCACGCTCTCTATTATTAACGCGAGTGTAATTTTAGTTTGGGCTGTGAGTTCAAACGCCCGAAGCGGTTTCTCTTTTTTTTGTACCGCGATTGAATTCTGTCAAACAATCCTGCTTTTAATTAGTACATATTCAATAATGTTTGGTGTGTAATGTTTCTGATCATAATTAGTGCGTAATTTTTAAGCTAAAAGTTACGGACATTGTCCCTTTAAAGGTTTGAGAAGTAGCAGCAAAATTAACTGTTCAAATTGTGAAAATTTACTCTAAATAAATACACTTTTCTAAAACAATGCAAAAAACACGCAACTTTTCATGTTAATTTCTGAAAATTTAGTAATCTTTGGCTATTTTGGCTATTGCTAGTGCTTACTTGGTATTTATAAGAAATGTTAAGATTGGTATTTATAAGAAATGTTAGATTGATATTTATAAGAAATGTTAGATTGGTATTTATAAGAAATGTTATATTGATATTTATAAGAAATGTTAGATTGGTATTTATAAGAAATGTTAGATTGGTATTTATAAGAAATGTTAGATTGATATTTATAAGAAATGTTAGATTGGTATTTATAAGAAATGTTAGATTGGTATTTATAAGAAATGTTAGACTGGTATTTATAAGAAATATTAGATTGGTATTTATAAGAAATGTTATATTGATATTTATAAGAAATGTTAGATTGGTATTTATAAGAAATGTTATATTGATATTTATAAGAAATGTTAGATTGGTATTTATAAGAAATGTTAGATTGGTATTTAAGAAATGTATAAGAAATATTAGATTGGTATTTATAAGAAATGTTATATTGATATTTATAAGAAATGTTAGATTGGTATTTATAAGAAAATTGATGTTCTGTGATTTAGATATGAAATAGTTTTGTGTGAGTACTCATGGCATGGTTGACATTTGCCTAAACATCGAGTTTCAGAAACCATATATCTAAAGCGCCATGAATTTGCTTAATTGTAAAATATGCATGTTTGGTGCTGCTTATAATGACTGTACATATATCAAAAGAATGTATCAGGGCTATTGCATTAAAACATACCCGGGACCCAAGGAAGGCCATTTAATAAACATCTATGGGTGAACCCTGTTTTCCAAAATTTGGTTATTTAAACTCTATTTTGCATCTATGGGTGGGTGTTCATTTTCAAAAATGCCTTCCTGGGATCCCATGTATGTTTAAATGGAATAGCCCTCAACGACCGAATGAATTATCATGGTACATATTTTGTGAAATTTGAATTTGAGCTACGTGTATATATTATATATTCTGTGATGAATTATAGAAATTTCCCAGTTTGAGAAAATCTATAACATATATCTTCCTCTACTGTGCTATCGCGGCAACTAATTTGTAAGCCAAAATGAAGTGGATGTGGTGCCCCAGCCCTTTAAAACGTGGTACTACCGTGATGCCTTCACTTCAGAAAGTGATCTGTCGCCACACCTTGATGTAGCCGCTATGCCTCAAATTAGTTGCCGCAATGCCTTAATCTTATCAACATTTCAAGTTTCCCATGACTTACTTAGAAAGCTGAATACCTTTACTGTTCCCTTAATTCATCCCTAAATAACAACTGATGTCATCATGACTGTCATTTTCACCTTCGGGGCAATCAAGATATACATAAAATCTCTTTTTTTCAACCATTTAAAAAAAACAAGAGGTCAATGACCTTGAAGCTCTACTGATTGATTTTGATTTCAGGAAGTAGTCGCTACAGACTTGTTTTTTTAAAATTTATTTTTAAGCGTGGCGGCCATCTTGAATTTCCGGCCGACCTGAAATTTTGCTAGGATCAATTAGACATCAAGAGCAACATTCCTGAAAATCCGTCAAGTAGTTTCAGAGGAGTAGTCGCTACAAGTTTTCATTATATAACTGTATGTAAACAAAGATGGCCACTGGCAGCCATGTTTAACATCGAATCAAAATAATGTTTGACTCTGATACTGATAACCATCATGTCATGCTGATCATTTTACAAAAAGTCCCATATCAATATCACTTATAGTTTTCAAGATGTAGTCGCTACAAACTTCTTTTTTAAAAATCTATTTTTAGCTGTGGCGGCCATCTTGAATTTCTGGGCAACCTGAAATTTTGCTAGGATCAATTAGACATTAAGAGCAACATTCCTGTAAAGTGTCATGAAAATCCGCCAAGTAGTTTCAAAGGAGTAGTCGCTACAAGTTTTTACTATAACTCTATGTAAACAAAGATGGCCGCTGGCAGCAATGTTTAACGTTGAATCAAAACAATTTTTGACAAGGACCAACATCATGTCATGCTGATCATTTTAGAAAAAGTCCCATATCAATATCACTTATAGTTTTCAAGAAGAAGTCGCTACAAACTTGTATTTTGAAAATTTATTTTTAGTCGTTGCGGCCATCTTGAATTTCCGGCCGACCTAAAATTTTGCTAGGATCAATTAGACATCAAAAGCAACATTCCTGTGAAGTTTCATTAAAATCCGTCAAGTAGTTTCAGAGGAGTAGTCGCTACAAGTTTTCATTATATAATTCTATGTAAACAAAGATGGCCGCTGGCAGCCATGTTTAACGTCGAATCAAACCGATTTTTGACAAGGACCAACTTCATGTCATGCTGATCATTTTAGAAAAAGTCCCATATCAATATCACTTATACCTAGTTTTCAAGAAGTAGTCGCTACAAACTTGTTTTTTAAAAACCTATTTTTAGATTTGGCGGCCATCTTGGATTTCACATCAACATGAATTTTTGCTAGGATCAACTAGACTTCATGGGCAACATTTCTGTAAAGTTTCATGAAAATCCATTCAGTAGTTTCAGAGGAGTTGTCGCTACAAAAAAAAGTTTACGGACAGACAGACGGACGGACGGACAGACGGACGCCGCACCACGGCATAAGCTCTGCTGATCTCTGTTCAGTAGAGCTAAAAATCAATGCGGGAAGGGGCGACCACCCACCATTCCCACGCCCATCCCCCTTCCAAAGCGTAAATGCCATCACTTCTTATAAAAATCCTGGGGAAAGCCCTGTTATAATTTATGTATATTGTTTTTGTTGATTGCCAGGACACCGTTGCTAGGCAATGGATTGAGTAGCAGTAATATATTTTTATATATTGTATAGAACCCTGGTCAGGCTATCAATTACTATGATACATCGTAGATATTCATAGCCTGGTTTGAGATATAATTACTAAATCAGAGTTCAAAATAAATTATCATTTGATCGTTATGCCTTGATGAATAGTTTGTTGTAATAGTGATGTCATATTAATATGAATAAATGTTTGGTTTAGTATCTCTGAATTGGTTTCACTATCAGTCCAATATAAAAGTCGAGTTTTGAGAAATCTTTATTCTAAAAGTTATGTACTATACAGACCCTCTATAGTAAAGTTTATAAGAATCGTTCATGGGTATCCGGTGAAGATAGGGAATTCCAACCCAAGGTTAAGTGTTTTTATCGGAACCTAGGCTCTGCCGAGGTTCCAAAAAACACTTATACCGAGGGTTAGAATTCCCTATCTGAAACGAATATCCTTGATAGATTCTTTTTCTTGCATATCAGAGACATGTTGTGCGTTGACGACGCCAGCTACTAACGTTTTGCATGTTTTCCTGCATACCGTATGTTGGCACTTGTGAATTTTATCTCGACCCTAGGGTGAGATGGAAATATCTAGCCCCGGTAAAATGACGGATATCCTTGTCCGGTATGCAAGAAATGGTGGTCTAGGATGGTAGTTGCTGACCATAATCCCTGTCACTGACGGCCATTTTGAACTGCCATAACAAATATGCCACCGATCGATCTATATTAAACCTGAGATTAGCCAGGGTGGAGTTTTATGACACAACTTATTTCATTTCTTACAGCAGAAGGTGTGAGTGGCACTACATATAATTATCTGAGAGTATTTGATGAAACTTCATAATATTCTATCGAATAACATCTTAACGATATGGCAGAATGTTACAAATGGGTAGGAATGTGAAATAATCGTCATTATGTATTAAATGTATGTATAAGTTTAATTGCTGTAGGACAAATATATGTATCTATAAGGGTTTAATGTTGCTTCTTACAATCTTTCAGTCATATGAAAACTGTGTGTATTTGTATCAGTGAGTTCTATGCTCACTTTTATAGTGCTACCTCACTGGAATACCATGCCATAGACACATAACGATACCCCACCCAGTCACATTATACCAGGCTGACCAGTCATAGCACTACCCTTTATTCGTGGAGCGTCGAGCAAGGGAGCTACTGGTACCATTTTTATTAAGTCTTTGGTATGACCCGGCCAGGGGATTGAATTTATGACTCCTGAATGCAAGGCCAAAGCTGTACCACTAGCCCAAAGCTGTGGTATGTTGTAAAGTGAGTATAAGTGACCTAAACACAAATGTTAACATTTTCTGACACACTAAACAAAGTTAACTAAGTAAATAAACCATAGACCTCAATATAAACTTTGCGACTCTCTGGTGCCCATCTTAAAGTATATTTTTTATCAAAAAAACTCCAACTTGGTAGACTCTGACTTAAGAATCATGCATGTGAAATTTAATTGAAAATGGCTCAGTGAAAGTGCTTACAAAGCTTATAAACAGATGTAAATGGAAAATGTGCTATTGAATATTTTTAAGCTTGACAGTAAAGCTTAAATGCAGTGTCATAGCAATTAATGTGTTGTTGTTTTTAACATTCATAAATAATGCAAATAATGTTTCAGACTTAAAAAAATAAGTTATTTAGGCAAACCTACCAAGCATTGCCAAAATACGTTGAGAAGTTCAGAAGAGTGTGATATACATTCATATGTGTGACGTAGGCACGAAAGTGTGACATACGTACGCACAAAGGAAGTCAATGAACTGGAACAGTTGCCAAAATCTGGTGAGAATTTCAGCAGAAGTTGTCCGGATATCAAAGTGTGATGTAAAAGGGAATGTATGGCATACATACGGACAAAGTGTGATTCGAGATTAAAAACAATATAATATTGTACCTTTGAGTTGACATTATCGCCATCTTCAAGAATACAGAATAATTTCTCTGCGTTTCCCTCCATGGCACACATCCTCAGCTGTGGGTTGATTATCTCCTCTTGTCTCCTGAGGAGAAAGAATTGAATCATGACAAATACAATGCGATGAGGTCTAGATTTAATGCCGAATTGTAACTAATCTGGACACAAGTCAATATTATTTGCAAATATGTATGTATATTAACTGGAAAACTTTATCATAACATTTTTTTTATAAATCTTGATTGATCAACTTTTTCACCTACAAATGGTAAATTGTAATCAGGTACATGGTGAGATGATATGCAGCAAGGAGAGTTAAACGAGGGTTACAGACATGAATTACTATACAAAACTTAGGCGATTTAGAACAAGGTAGTTTTACAAATATCAGCTTAAGTCATCGCACATAAATAATCTTGACATCAAGGGCTCAATAGTGTACATACCTTTCCCATACTTTAGTGAGACTGACTTTGTGTACCTACCTTTCACAGGCTTTAGTGAGTCTGACTTTGTGTACCTACCTTTCACAGGCTTTAGTGAGTGTGACTTTGTGTACATACCTTTCACAGGCTTTAGTGAGTCTGACTTTGTGTATCTACCTTTCACAGGCTTTAGTGAGTCTGACTTTGTGTACCTACCTTTCACAGGCTTTAGTGAGTCTGACTTTGTGTACATACCTTTCACAGGCTTTAGTGAGTCTGACTTTGTGTACCTACCTTTCACAGGCTTTAGTGAGTCTGACTTTGTGTACCTACATTTCACAGGCTTTAGTGAGTCTGACTTTGTGTACCTACCTTTCACAGGCTTTAGTGAGATTGACTTTGTGTACATACCTTTCCCATACTTAAGTGAGTCTGACTTTGTGTACTACCCTTCACAGGCTTTAGTGAGACTGACTTTGTGTATCTACCTTTCACAGGTTTTAGTGAGACTGACTTTGTGTACCTACATTTCACAGGCTTTAGTGAGACTGCCTTTGTGTACCTACCTTTCACATGCTTTAGTGAGACTGACTTTGTGTACATATCTTTCCCATACTTTAGTGAGACTGACTTTGTGTACCTACCTTTCACAGGCTTTAGTGAGACTGACTTTGTGTACCTACCTTTCACAGGATTAGTGTGACTGATTTTGTGTACCTACCTTTCCCATACTTTAGTGAGAGTGACTTTGTGGACATAACCTGTCCATACTTTAGTAAGACTGTGTACCTACCTTTCCCATGCTTTAGTGAGACTATCATGTATTGATGACTTTCTACACAGCCGTAGAGATTTATACAGCCCCTGTTAAAATGAGAAATCACCTTTATTAATAGATAAAAATATACTTTTTTAATTCTATGAACTGTAACTGATGCAACATAACACATATTTTGTTCAATCTTCAACTTGCAACAAAAACAGTTAACCGTGACTCACTTATATACATTTTTACCAGAATTTCAATCCAACTACATGTATATTTGGGTGACTACAGGAATCCGTCATGTGAGATAAGGAAATCTCACCCGAGGAGTCAAGAATTCAGCCAATGACTAGGCTCTGCCGAGTCCCTGGCTGACGTACTGGCCCCTCGGATGAGATTATAAGAATCCATTCTGATCTGATGGTGAGATTTACCTTCCTCATATGGATAAACTCATGATGGATTATTCTTCTCCCATTATGCGCTTAGTACAGGCATACTTCAATGACTCTATTTACGCTAGAATAAGACGTCATTTAACGTTACCTCATGACGCTTCATGTAAGAAAAACATGTCATGTAAGACAAGAGTTATCTCACATGAGGAAAACAACTATCTCACATTACTAGAAATGGGAGATCGTTCGTATCTCACATGAATAAACGCATGGTGGATGATTTTTCTCCCATTTTTGTTATAAGTGACCCTAAATTTACTGAAATAAGTAATTTAAAGTTTATCTTAATTACTTTTTTACTATAATTTTTGGTGACATCTTAGAAGTTGTTTTTTTTAATTATGGCCGCTACAATTATCTTCCATCAGGGAAAACTAGGGCACACATGGCTACAAATGAGGAAAGACAAAGAAGGGAAGTATAGTATATAGCTTTCACTATTGATAATTATATCGATAATTTTGTAATTTTTGAAATTCGTCAAAAAACAAATTATCAAAAGCAAATCAACTTTTATAAATGAGATTCTCTCGTTGAGTTTTTGTCTCAAACAACAAACTTTTTCTAATTCTTATGTGTGACAAATTTTGAAATGACCACATACCACATAAGTTGCTGGGAAGAACCCAGCAAAGACGTCCACTACCTCCTCGTGGTTGTTCAACACGGCATGGTGTATCGGGAGATTACCCTGTATGTCAGGAATACTTGCACTGGAACCAGACCGCGAATCACTCAAACCAAACCTGAAATTAGATACCGATAGTTAGTTTACCGATACACTGGTCTATTGCGGTTCGGACTAACAAAACATTGTACCTAGATTTTGGTTTGTATCCATTTTAATATAGCAAACTTTTATTAGATTTAACGTCATTTCAAAGTTAAAGTGGCTCAGAAATTCTGGAAGAACAGCAGTTTTTATGTGTTGTCTAGGTAACATACTCCCATATCGATGGTGCCTGTGAAAGAATGCACTTAAAATCAATAATTTGTTTATTATACAAGGGCTGGCGTGGCGCAGTCAGTAGTGCGGCAGATTGTAACCGGAGGCCCCGGGTTCAATGCTCCGTGGTGCCACTGAGTTTCGTCGGTGTGTTCTTGGGCAAGACACTTTCGCTTAGCCTCGTCCATCGGATGGGGATGTAATCCGGGCAGTCCCGTGTATCGGTCTATCCTCCGAGCAGGTTAAAAAACCATAGGAATCTATTCGATAATAAGAGTAGGGCACGGTTCCCGGATTCCTATGTGTCCTTCCCCTCTCTCTGGGGCGGTTCTAAATAACCTATACCGTGTTGATGAGCCGTTAAACAACATTCAATTCAATTCAATGGTTTATTATACTCTACTTTGAGTAAGTTGAATAATTGGAATCAAAAGTTTAGAAGCAGGAAATACTCTATGTTTTGAAAAACATCATCAAAACTGTCCGTAAAATAAATATGGTAGATTGAATTAAACTGAATAGAATCAAGAACAAACCTACAGCAGTAAATTGTTTGATTGTTTTCAGATTGTTTCAGTTTTGAGTTGCATTGTCTATAAAAAGTCAAACTGAAAAATTGCGAGTGTTTTTTTTATTTTCACTTTATCAAATGTAAGTCATTAGGATACATACAATTAAAACAAAGAAGTCATAAAAGTCAGTTTTAAAAGCACAGTTCAACAAAGCTACTTAAACTAGACCTATAAATTGATAATATATTCATTTGACATACGTTGAAACCTGTATTGCAATATGGGTCTAACATATTGCAGTATATTGCAATACACTTTTGACTATATTGCAACACCTCTACATGAAATGCACAAACATAATCATGATCACCTTGAACAGTGAGGGTTTCATGGCGGTACTCTAGTTGTCAACCCTTTAATGAATACTTAAAATTCAAAAGAGGGCTGCTAGAATCATTCTCACGAAGCCTATAAACACACCGTCTAAAATAATGTTTAAAGAACTGAAGTGGCTTACCTTTCAACGGAGATGTGAATATCACACGTGTTATGATTTAAATCTCTCAACAATTTAACACCTGATTACATAACCGATTTAATATCGTTCTCTACAAATTCAAATTATAACTTAAGAACTGTTGCTAGAAAGGATATTGCCCATTTAACACTTAGAACAAACATTCTTGAACATACTTTTGGTTATTCAGGAATGGTAGTTTGGAACATGATCCCCGTTGATATACGAGCCTCGCTGTCTTTAGTTACATTTAAGAATAAATTAAAATCATTTCTTTTAATGAAAGAGTGAAACCCCAGTTCGAATTATTACCTTATGTTACAAAAGTATGAAAATGTGTCGGTCTTGTTGAAATTATAAATTGATGCATGTATTGTTTTATCTTGCATTATATGCCTGCATTGTTATATTTTTTTGATTTATAGATGGCCATATTGTAAAAAAAGACTTGTGTAAATGCTATGTCCTAATATGTTACCTTCTTGAAATAAAGTTATTATTATTATTATTATGTTTGTGGTGACACAAACATTTACTTCTAGACAATTACTGATCCATGTGATTGTTGTTTGTTTTTCCAAAATGCTTGTTTTGGGTGACCGTGTTCTGTGAATCCGGTCTAACTTTTCAATCTACTTTTAGTATGACCCAATTAAAAGGGGAGAAAAGGCCATTTTATTAATGTAGGGATGGAATGGTTAAGGATAACAAACAAATGTTTAGTTCTGATTCAGAACGTATTGGTTTACTGGTATACTTTTTAAAACATACATGTTTTTGTTTTTAGAACAAGAGCTGTCAGATGACAGTGCGCGACTTTTAAGGCCTTGTCTATTTATTGGGAAACTAAGTTGAAAAAGATGAAGAATTCTGTTAGACCAATCTCATTAAAATCATATCCTAATTACGCTTTGATATCTCCGCTATAGGATCTGACAACACTCCCTTGTAGGTCATGTCAGATCAACCTTTCATCTAATCAATAACGTCTCTGACTTGAAATCACTTGCCCCTCACCGCTGTAGGTTCGATCCCTCAGGGGCCTAGGAATCTTTATGTGAGGAAGCTATCCAGCTGGCTTGCGGAACGTCAGTGGTTCTACCCAGGTGCCCGCCCGTGCACGAAAATTGCCCGGAGGGACACCTGGGGTCTTCCTCCACCAATGGAAGCTGGAAAGTCGCCATATGACCTTAGCTGTTGGTGCGACTATAAAATCCAATTCAATCAATTCAATCAATCATCTAATCAATATTTATGAGAAGATCAACTAAATTCTACCAATGAAATCGCGCATTTCCTATGCACTTCAGATTACATTCGAATGAACTGAACAAACGAAAATCCACATAAAACACATAGATCTATATCCGAATAAAGATAAAGTCCTTGTGTGTTATTGTTGTGGATTGCACGATAAATTCAAAGAAATGCGCTAAATGACCTGTTTTATATCAAGATACGAAGAAAATCATGGGCGCTGCCATGTGTGTTTTGAAAATATATATTCCACCGAAATTATTACGACTTTAGAACTCTAAATAGTAAGGCAAAGTACATCTGGCCCGCTTAGCTCAGTTGATAGCGAACTCGACTGTTGACCCAAGAGTGTCATTTTAGTGTGGGTTCAATCCCACGAATCGGTAAAAAAAAAAATTGTACCGTTATTAAATTCCGTCAATCTTTTCTTTATTTTTTTTTCAAGTAAATATTCAATAATGGTTGGTGTATTATGTTTGTCAATGCAATTAATTTGTGTTTTATAAGCTAAAAGTTACAGACATTGTCTCTTTCAATACCGAGCGTAGACTGTTCCAATGCATTTTACTGAAACGTGACATGCGCAGAGAAGCAGTCTATACTGAGCAATTTTGTAGGCTGAAATCTGATTGGCTAATCGTAACGTCAATCTGACGTGACCTCAAATGGAGTGTTGTCAGATTCCTTGTAGTGTAGAGTATCATAGCGTGATAAAGGGTCTGATTTCAATGAGATTGCTGTTTGACTATCATGTAAATATGTGTAAAGTAAACTGTTTAAAAGCATTTTCTGTAGTTTTTCATGCGCAGAATTTTGGGCGACTTCTTTTCTAAAACTATTGGATGGATTTTCCTAAAAATTTACAGGAATGTTGCTCTTGATGTCTAGTTGTATTTATTGTCTTTATTTATATAAATGCCTATTATTAGAAAAATACATAAAATAGGAAAAATATAACATTTTGTAAAAATTCAAACAAAATTAAAAAATTTAAGCATAATGGTAGGGTTCCAAAAACCAATATTAAATCTCAATATGCATGGTGACCTATAATTTTAATTGCATATATTGTCTTACTATATGTTCAAATAAGTGCCTGGGAAGTTTGAACAAATTCTGTTATTAGGAACATAACAAACAAGGAAAATATACCATTTCTATATTTCATACAAAATTGGCCTTTTAGCATAGGGGTAGGGTTTCAAAAAAAAAATTCTAAACAAGCATGGCGACCTAACATTTTCATTGCACATTTTGTTTTTATATATGTTAAACTATGTGCTTAGAAGTCTAACAAATTCTATTATTGGGAACTTACAAAAAAAAGGAAATTGTATCATTATGGGCTAATTTGTGCATAAATTGTGAGTAATGGTCTCAACAGATTTTGTAAAAAAAAGACAGGTTTTACATAAAGATGAGCTTTAAATGTTATTATAATTAAATATTCTCTACTTTAATAGTTTTAGCAGAATTGTGACCAATGAATGAATGATTAGACTTCAAAAATGTCTTATTTAGCTATTTCATGGACTTGTTCAACTTTTTGGATAGATTGACATGATGGTGGCATTACAAATTATTTTTTAAAATTTTAACAATTATGGTGACCTACCATTATTTTTGCATTTTCTGTCTATATATATAACAGACTTACTGTACAAAAAGAAAATCTGTTATGCAGAAAAAAATATAGAAATGTCTTTAATATGACAATACTGGGTGTATTTGACTAATATATGAAGTTTCGTTCCAATCTGTCCGGTAGTTAAACAGATTATTAGTTGACATCTCATATTTAACATAATTTGACTGAAGTATAAAAAGGAGCATAACTTTGTCAAATAGGTTGCAGAGTTAAGTAACTTGTGCATGGCATGTTATCTATTTATACTGAATACATGTATAAAATTTCATTAAATTCTGTCACGCAGTTTCTGCGATATGAGCTAACCTAAAAATGTTAAGCAATGCAGACAGAGACGCCGAAGCAGACGCCAAAGCAGACGCCAAGAGTAGAAACTCGTCATTTCTTTGAAAAGTTGAGCTAAAAATGAACTTCAGTGACAACATTTGATGCGGGCATACATGCAGACAGTTAGCAGACATACCTCAGTAAGACTTTACAGCTGTTATAATGCCCTGCTTTAGCGGCCATTCCCAGGGCTGTGAGACCCATCTGAAATTATATACATTTATAACAGTCTATTAAATCATTTTAGAATTATTTTATCTTTAGAATTCTGTGATTCTTGATTTCAAGAAACTCATTCCTCAATGAGTCATACAAATATTTTTAATCTGTTGCTCACAGCAATTAAAAGGCTCATTGTGTTCTGAGAACACATTGAGCTGCATGTAATACCATGATGTGATGTCATAATAGCATGACGTGATGTCATAATTATCCAGTGTGTGATGTCATAATACCAGAAAGTGATGTCATGATAGAAGCAACCAAAGAAATTATGAATGAAGCATTCTGATTGGTTCACTGATAAAAATAGGACCAATGAAACCAGTTAATTGAAAGCTCTTGTATTCTCAGAACACACTGAGGTTTTACTGGACATTGAGTAGTGAGGTTCTTGAAACCCAGTAACACAAAATTCTAATGATAAAATAATTCTAAAATGATTTAATAGACTGTTTTATGTGTAAACAGTTACAATGGTAATTTGATACCTGAATAAAATGGAATTCATTTCAAACAGGACAAGCATTTTTTTTCAAAATATTTCATAAAATCATTTCTTTGTAATTATCTTTTTTTTTAGACATTTAACATCTTTTGTTGTCATAAAATGAGTTTATTTGTAGCACAGGTAGGGTGCATGTAAACAAAGGCTATAAAAGGTGCACAACTTTTTACCTGAAGATAAGTTTTAAATTAGATGACAGATGTTTCAATTAATCCCTGCTAATTTAATTGTATTATTTTACCCTAATACTCAATATAAATCCTGTATCATCAACGTTGAAGTGAAATACGTACCTTGCCATGCTGTGCATTCATTGTGACAGTGGAAATTTGCAGTAATGTTTCCAGATTATGAATTCTGAAAAAGATAATACAATGGTAATATTAACCTTTATCCTGCTCTGGATGGATACTTAAACCAAGTAATTCATTTGCTGGGATTAAAATAAGCTACAAGATGATGTAAGTTTTTAAAAGGTCCATATACATTAGTTCCGATTTGTTCCGCAGTATGAAGTTCCTTATGTCACTTTCTACAAAATAGCATTTCCCCAAATTTGCATTTAACACCACAAAATAGCCATTTCTAAATCTGCACTCAACACCACAAAATAGCCGTTTTTAAATCTGCACTAAAACCACAAAATAGTAATTTCTAAATTTCTTCTTACAACCACAAAATTTGTCACTTCTAAATTTGCGCATTTCTAAAAGTATACACTAACATACATGTGATATTTTTGAAGCCATAATCTGTGAGATTTAAGAATTTTTTAAGGGAGATTTGTTCCAAAATCTGAGATTCTATAAAAATAAGTTATGAGTAAGGTTTTATCTAATATGTTCTTACATATAAGCCTTTTAAGGCTTTTGATGATAAAAAAAATTAGGAAATGTCATTTTAAGGTCTTTTAAATTTGTTTTCTTTTCAAATGTTTTACAGAGAGATTTCCAAATCTCAGATTTTCAACTTCTGAAAAGATCAAATTCTGTGAGTTTTGGTCTCACAGAGTGAGATATCATATGTATGCACTAAATACCACAAAATAGCCATTTCTAAATTTGCACTGAAAACTGCAAAATAGCCATTTTAAAATTGCACTAAACACCTCAAAACAGCCACTTCTAAATTTGCACTAAACACCACAAAATAGCCATTCTAAATTTGCACTAAACACCACAAAACAGCCACTTCTAAATTTGCACTAAACACCACAAAACAGCCACTTCAAAAATTTGCACATTGTATAAATATATATTTGAAAATTTGACCTAAATATGAACAAGGATGATGATACCTGTAATTTCTATTTAAACATTAAACAATAATTATACATTATCCAATTACAGTATTCCTCGGCATATACCGCACACTTTTTACCCCAGATACCGTGGTTGTAGAAGGGGTGCGCGATATAGGCAACAACTTATGTTTTACCCTTTTTTTCCCAGGCAAGTCAAGCAGTTTTGTGGGTTTCAAAAAGTCGCAAGACCGGCCGTTTACTAGAGAGATTGAATCGAACAAAAGTTGGCTTGTTTCTATTGTTTCAATAAAATGCGTTGTATGCTATATGCTTATTATCAATAACAAGAAGCCCAAGAGGGCCTGTGGACGCTCTACTGGCTAATAAGGCTCTTATGACATCAATGAAGTGAGTGACTATCATCTTAAAGAGGCAAAATATAGCACTATTAACTAAATCAAGAGCCATAACTCCGCCATTACTGGTCCGATCTGGCTGGTTTTCCAAGTTGGCCAGTAGAGATAATAAAAATAAAAAAAGAAAAAAAGAAAAAAAAGAAAAAAAAGAAAAAAAAAAAAAAATAGAAGAAAAAAATAAAAATAAAAAAAAAAAAAGAAATTAAAAAAAGAAAAGAAATCAATTTAAAAAAAAAAAAAAAAAAAAAAAAAAAAAAAAAATTAAAACAAGCATTTATGTAAAACTGTGACCCCCGGGGTGGGGCCAGATGTGACCCCAGGGTCACCATTTGAACAAAATTGGTAAAGGACCATAAGCTTATAGCAACAGCAAAATATTAAACCTCTGGCTCTTGCAGTTTCAGAGAAGAAGATTTTTTAAGTTTTTCCCTATACATGTCTATGTAAAACAGATGTGACCCCAGGGTCACCATTTGAACAAACTTGGTAAAGGACCATAAGCTTATAATAAATGTAAAATATCAAACCTCTGGCTCTTGTAGATTCCGAAAAGAAGATTTAAAAAAAAAAAATCCTATATAAGTCTATGTAAAACTGTCACCCTCGGGGCGGGGACGAATTTGACCCCAGGGTCACCATTTGAACAAACTTAGTAGAGGTCCATAAGCTGATGCTACATATAATACATGAGAGCTCTGTGCCATGTGGTTCCAGAGAAGAAGATTTTTTTCAGTTTTTCCCTATACAAGCCTATGTAAAACTATGACCCCCGGGGTGGGGCCAAATGTGACCCCTGGGTCACCATTTGAACAAACTTGGTAGAGGACCACAAGCTTATAGCAAATGCAAAATATTCAACCTCTGGCTCTTGCAGTTTCAGAGAAGATTTTTTAAGTTTTTCCCTATACATGTCTATGTAAAACAGATGTGACCCCAGGGTCACCATTTGAACAAACTTGGTAAAGGACCATAAGCTTATAATAAATGTAAAATATCAAACCTCTGGCTCTTGTAGATTCCAAAAAGAAGATTTAAAAAAAAAAAATCCTATATAAGTCTATGTAAAACTGTCACCCTCGGGGCGGGGACGAATTTGACCCCAGGGTCACCATTTGAACAAACTTAGTAGAGGTCCATAAGCTGATGCTACATATAATACATGAGAGCTCTGTGCCATGTGGTTCCAGAGAAGAAGATTTTTTTCAGTTTTTCCCTATACAAGCCTATGTAAAACTATGACCCCCGGGGTGGGGCCAAATGTGACCCCTGGGTCACCATTTGAACAAACTTGGTAGAGGACCACAAGCTTATAGCAAATGCAAAATATTAAACCTCTGGCTCTTGCAGTTTCAGAGAAGAAGATTTTTTAAGTTTTTCCCTATACATGTCTATGTAAAACATGTGACCCTTGGGGCGGGGCCAAATGTGACCCGAGGGTCACCATTTGAACAAACTTGGTAACGGACCATAAGCTTATAGTAAATGCAAAATATCAAACCTCTAGCTCTTGTAGTTTCCGAGAAGAATTTTTTTTTAAAAAAAAATCCTATATAAGTCTATGTAAAACTGTGATCCCCGGGGCGGGGACAAATTTGACCCCAGGGTCACCATTTGAACAAACTTAGTAGAGGACCATAAGCTGATGCTACATGTAATACATGAGAGCTCTGTGCCTTGTGGTTACAGAGAAGAAGATTTTTAAAGTTTTTCCTATATGTCTATATGAAAAACATGCAAAACTTCAATATACAAACTTTGGACCCCCGGGGCACGGCCATTTTTGGCCCCGGGGACTTTATTTGAACAAACTTGATAGTCTAGGCGTTGGCGATCATTTTAAAAGAACAACTGTTGAAATCTGTCCAGCGGTTCTGGAGAAGATTTTTTAAGGTTTCGACAATATATGGTAATGGCAGCCATCTTGGATGTAGCGCTGACCTAATTTTAACAAATCTAAAAAGCATTTATCTAAGGATCATCCATGTGAAGTTTGGTCAAAATTAGCCAAGCGGTTTCTGAGGAGAAGTCGTTTGTAGAAAAGTTAACGGACGACAGACGACAGATGACAGACAGACAGACGGACGACAGACAACACACCATCCCATAAGCTCTGCTGGCCGTTGGCCAGTAGAGCTAAAAATAATAAAATCAAGCTTTACCATGTGTTTTGCTGATTGTTGTTGAGAAAATACCATTGAAATGTTGAAAAATATCATGGTTTACAACAATCGGCAAAGTTTGAAATGAAAACGAGGCTGGTGTTTTCCGAAAGCGCAGACTGGTTTAGTTCAAGTTTTATTAATGGAATAGAATAGAATTGTATGTATATATAATAATCATTTCTAATAAACAATGACTAGGGGTATTTATTTACTTATTTATTTGTTAAAGTTGATTTCTGAATTTCAACAACGTAAAATCTTGATTATTCATAAAGAGTTCAATTGACTGGGAAAACGTGTGAAGTGTTTGGTTTTTGTAAACCTGCAAACAATGATAACTAATTATTAAACAAACATGTAACAATTCGGGTACGTAGTAAAATGTCAATTCCTTAATTGTCCTTGATTACTTGAGAAGTTTGAGAAGTTTGAGTCCGTCGATGTTTCGAAGTTCGAGAAGTAAAATAATATAAAATATTAAATATAATATGATCATAATAAAAGTTGAACATGGGCGTGGGGAAACTGAGTCCGTCGATGTTTCGAAGTTCGAGAAGTAAAATAATATAAAATATTAAATATAATATGATCATAATAAAAGTTGAACATGGGCGTGGGGAAACTTGAGTAAACAACAAAAGTACACTCAACAGTACACTCAACAGTACAAGTTTATTTAAACTTGAGTAAAAAAACACAGTCTAACACGCAGCTTGGTTTTAGCCAATCAAAATTCGTTTTACATTTTCTCTTTGGTCAATGGTTCAAAATGGTGGTCTGCTATCTTGAAATTGAAATTGAAAACACATGTTTTTTATGCGCGGTTTACGCTACAATACATAACAAAAAGATTTTTTCCAAGGATTTCGGGTCCAAAGTTGGGGTGCGCGGTATATGCGCATGCGCGGTATACGCCGACAAATACGGTAAGTTGTCACAGTCAGAGGGTCACCAATAAAACATTACATTAGTTGTTCAATGTCAAACTAAGTTGCTACACAGACAAGGTGGCCATACTTGTCTTTCATGGCTGCCTGCATGATCAGGGTATATCCATTAGTGTCCACCACTGCCAGGTCTGAGGGACGCAGATCTATCGGGTACACAGTATCCTAAAATGGAACAAGAATTGTCTGTTATGCAACAACATTAATTCTAATGCAACTAGTATTAAACAGCTATATAATACCTCAAATTTGCCGTAAAATGATCAATTTGGGAATTTAAAATTACGTGACTTCATGATAAAGCTTAACAATTCCAGTGAGGTGGGAAAAAAATATTGAACTGTCATCAAACAATTTCATTTCGCAGATTATTTTCTCTCAGTTTGCCCGATACAAAGCTATTCTATCTTGAAGCAATTGAGTAGCTTTAAGGAAGTTGGACAGTGACCTGTAGAACACAAAGGTAAGTTGAACACATAGGTTAGTGATATAAAAGACTTACTTCTGTGACCATTTCTGTCAACCGTTGACACCGCTGTAGACGATTCAGCTGTATCACTTCCCGACAGTCGTCGGCAACGTGTTCCGACTGTGACACATCGTCGGGGCGACAGAGATCATTATCCTCAATGTTGACATCGGCACCTCTCTTGATGAGACAACTAGAAAAAGGAAATTAGAAAAATATATATCTTCATAAAAATCAGACGAACATTTAATCTGTTTCAAGAAGAAAAAAATATGAATTCCGTCAATAATTCATATTTTTATTTAAAGGATGAACTAAATGTATTTCCAATTATTTTAATCACCATGTCCAACTATGCTATCTTGATCCCCTAGAATCACAGAATAACACATCTGCAGGTAAAATAACACATCTGCAGGAATAATAACACATCTGCAGGTAAAATAACACATCTGCAGGAAGAATAACACATCTGCAGGCAAAATAACACCTCTGTTGGCAGAATAACACATCTGCAGGAAGAATAACACATCTGCAGACAGAATAACACATCTGCCGGCAGAATAACACACCTGCAGGTAGAATAACATCTCTGTTGGCAGAAAAACACCTGCAGGCAGAATAACATCTCTGTTGGCAGAACATCTGCAGGCAGAATACAACATCTGCAGAAGGAATAACACATCTGCAGAAAGAATAACGCATCTACAGACAGAATAACACATCTGCAGGTAAAATATCACATCTGCAGACAGAATAACACATCTGCAGACAGAATAACACATCTGCTAGCAGAATAACACATATGCCGGCAGAATAACACATATGCCGGAAGAATAACACTGTTATTATCATGTAGATGTAAGAATGTATGAAATAAATGTTTTAACGGTATGGCAGTAAAAAATGTAGAAAGTATGTCAAGGTCAATCACACTGACCTACCAATTAATGGTACAAATGAGTTGCTGTCATGTAGATGCTATTGTGTATGACGTTTGAAAACTGTACCGCTTTTGGTATCTGAGTAATAAACTTAATCAAAGTTAACACTTGAATGTAAAACTTTAAAATAAACTAACACAGAGCAAAAAGCAGAAGAAGGTCACTCCTATGGACCTACCTTTGGAAGGAAGATACTGCTGTTATGTAGATGTAAACATGTGTGAAGTTTGAAAACTCTATGGCTTTTGGTGCCTGAGAAATGGACTTGACCAAAAAGAATTGAATATAAAACTTGAATGTTCATATGGACAGGATGGACTGACAAGCGTAAAACTAACGGTAACAAAGGCTCCACTTTCATGACGGAGTATAGCAAAAAAGAATGTTAAATGAACAATCAACCGTAAACAGAGACAGACGGATGGACAGACATATGGATATATATAAAGCTGTCGGACACTACGATAAACATAACGTACTTGACCACGTCAATATGATTGCAGATCACGGCGTAGTGAAGAGCCGTCTTACCATCACGCTCATTCTGCTTACTGGGGCTGGCCCCAAACACACACAGCATGATCTACAAACAAAAATATGAAATATTCATATTCCATGTTTTAACATCTTCTACGCATGAGTGTGATAAAGCATTGCTATCCGAACCGTGTTAGCTGTGAGGTTGAAACTCGTTATAAAACGAGGATGTAGGCAAATGTTAATATTTGGAAAATACACTGTTTTATAGTCATTTTTATACACCTTTACATCACAGATTTGCAACATACAGCTATACCTGCAGACAACAGTGAGCTTGTGACATTGCGCAACTGTGCAGAAGCGGACCAGACAGGTATATTAGACTAGTTTATATCTGGAATTGGTGTGTATGGGTTATTCCATTTAGGTACAAATATGACAGGCTGTTAATCTCCTCATTGAAAATGATCGTTGCGGAACACTTATTTCATTGCCTGACTTACACATGCACATGACAAAAATTATTACATTAAATGTTGTTTAGAATTTCAAGTTGGCAAGGAGTGCAATTTTCGTTTGTATTTTTCTATTTTCTGTACCGTGTTCGAGAATGCTGCGTTTGAAACCTTCTCACCCCTCACAGCTGTGGGTTTGAATCTCACTTAGAGCTCGACTTGTGAGAAGGTGTTGATTCTTACAATTGGCGGTAGGTATACCGTCCTGGTTCTATCCAAGAAAAAGCGGGTGGTCTGCTTATACTACTAAAATTTGATCATTTATAGACTAAAATGTGCTGAAAATGACATTAAACATCAAACTTTTTTTTTGTATCAATTACAGCTAAAAATGAACTCAACTAAATTGCATCAGTATTGTTTCTCTATATCACTTACATCACAGAGGTTACAGTCACCATTCTGGGCGACAATCATAAGCGGCGTCAACCCACTAGCATTACACATCTCAACATTGGCATGCTGCAGACGTACAAGGGACATAATCAAGGGCAGCTGGCACAGACCTGAATAAACAGAGTACATGTTACTGTTTCGACAACATTATTTTATGACAACCGTCATCCAGCGCGACTAAAATAAACAAGAAATGTCACTGTAAGTGACAAATGCCCCAGAAGTGGTTTTGACCTTTGACCTCTTAAGTATGACCTTGACCTTGGAGCCACGGACCTGGATTTTGCACGCGACACATCGTCGTGTTGTGGTGAGCACTTGTGCCATGTTATTTGAAAATCCGTCCATGAATGTCAGAGTTATTAACCAGACACAAAAGCACTTGTTTTTGACCTTTGATCTCTAAATGTGACCTTAACCTTGGATCCACAGACCTGGATTTTGCGCGCGACACGTCAACTCGTTTTGGTGAGCACTTGTGCCAAGTTATTTGAAAATCCGTCCAGGAAAGTCAGAGGACGGATGGACAACGCCACTACATTATACTTCCCTTCTTACGACGGACATGTAAAAATAATTGATTAAAATAATAATAATAATCATTCACAGTAAGTAAATCAAAGCATATAAAATGGTCTACAAATATCTGCGCCATTACTTACCAGCTTTACACGCTATGTGCAGCAGGTAATCCCCATCTTCATTGCTCTCTGTATTAACATTGAAATCAAATGTCTGAAATACAAAACATTATTATCCACTGTGAGTCAAGTACATTGTATAACCACAAACTTTGTAAACAACTTTATTTTTAATGCCATCGGTATTATTATCTCATATTTACAATGGCCAGGGGCGGATCCAGGATTTCAGCTTAGGGGGGGTGTAATATTTTTGTCAATTTTCGGGTCCGTCTCTAGCCTCATAAAACGTTTGCGGTAGTGCATTGATTGGGTAAAAAAGTCCGTTTTCAAATAAAAGGATTTAACAATGTGTTAATTAAACCACTCATTAGCCATTATGCGTGGTGCGAGCGAAGCGAGCGAGAAAAAAATTATACTGAGGGCGTGCATCTAAATTGTTTGATATTTTATCTACAGTAACATGGACAAACACGTATGAATAAAAAAAGTCCGTTTTCAAATAAAAGGATTTAACAATGTGTTAATTAAACCACTCATTAGCCATTATGCGTGGAGCGAGCGAAAAATAAATTTATACTGAGGGCGTGCAACGAATTGTTTGATATTTTATCTACAATAACATGGACATACATGTATGAATAAAAAAAGTGCGTTTTCAAATAAAAGGATTTAACAATGTGTTACTTAAACCACTCATTAGCCATTATGCATCGAGCGAGCGAGAACATTTTACTGAGGGCATGCATCGAAATTGTTTGATATATTATCTACAGTAACATGGACATACACGTATGAATAAAAAAGTCCGTTTTCAAATAAAAGGATTTAAGAATGTGTTAATTAAACCACTCATAAGCCATTATGCGTGGAGTGAGCGAAGCGAGCGAGAAAAAAAATTATACTGAGGGCGTGCAACAAAATTGTTTGATATTTTATCTACAGTAACATGGACATACATGTATGATCCGGAATTTTTAGGGGGGGCGCGCGCCTGGATCCGCTTGTGATGGCTCTTTTGGACACCTCATAATCTTGCACGATCTTGCCTCACAATCTTGCCTCGCATTCTATTCATGCGTTCTTGCCTCGCGTTCGCACTCGGTTGTGTACAGAGAGAGATTGCAAGATGTCTAAACGAGCCTCCATATTACACAAGATAAATATCATCGGATGACTTCATGCAATAATTTGATAAAACAGAATAACAGCAGTTACTCCTTATTAAGCGAATATCTAATAAAAGGGATGTCATATGACAATCGTGTTCTTTTCATATAAAAAAATATATATTTATTTGAACAATTTTAATTTTAACAAGTTGCCGCGTATTTCACTATACTTGTTTAAATGCTTTTTTACCCCCCCTTTTAATTTAAGAGCTTCAGTAAAATTGGTATCTAATTTAAGAGACTAAGAAGAAAACATAGAACGGTGGTTCACAAGAAAGAGAAAATTTACTTAACAATCTGAAATTAAATTTACTAAAACAAGATTTCAAAACATCACCTGCAATTTCTTCTGCAATTCATAGAGACACTTTGGGTTAGAGGCTAGTCTAAAAATAGAATCTTTGTCCTGAAGGCCAGGTTTGAGCATAGTTTGACCTTTAGTCCTGTCCACGAGGATGGATGTATATTTTGTGGGGAGCTGTTTCCGTATCCTGCTGCAGTAGCATACTTCACCCGCTGTTTTACCTGTCAAATAAATGACGAAAATGTTGGAATAAGACACGTGAGAATAACGGGGTCTATAATGGTAGGTTAAAGAGTCACTACATTGTGTCTTTTTTCATTATTATTATTATTTACCATATTTAACGCACTGTTTGTCTATAAAAAAATCAAAATATGACATCAATTGAACAAATTAACTTAGCTACATCCTGAATAGGATCTTAAAATCATGGTCAGCATTACAAGGTCTAGCAGCCACACTGTTTTGTCATCTTCTTTTTCTACATGATGATGTGATCTTGCCTTGATTTAACAACCCTAGAGACACCGCTAATAGTTCCCACATTTATTTCCACATTTCTCCCCGACAGCTTACCTTTGATTGGTCAAGTAGAGAGATTGGTCTCCGAAATAAGATTTGCCAAACTGTTGTTTTTTGTCCCAAAAATCAGAAGATTTTCTCCCAGCAGGAGAATTTGCTTTCTCAGTAAAACCCACTTTTACAACAGGACAGATAGTGTTAATACCAGCTACTAATAAACTCATGGATGGGACTTAAAATTACTGGGCATTCCCTTGAAGTCTTGTTTCAATCTACTGGAGTCTTATTATCTTTTTATATCTTGTAATTATGATTTTAAAACTGTATGATCATTTTATGAAGATAATATTGATAATTGAAACTAACCACTTCTATCCTTGATTTTTGATGACACGCCCATCTGTGTCAGGGCCTGTATAGCTTCCGTATTCTGCAAAAGGCAAGCCAAGTGGAGCAGTCCGGGGTCGTTATCAAACTGATAATCCAGACCTACAAGAACATAAAATCTGATATATATTATACAGTATCCATATTCTGTAGAAGGCAAGCCAAGTGGTGCAGTCTGGGGTCATAAACCAGCCCTTTAGGAACATAAAATATGATATAGATTATACAGTATCCATATTCTGCAGAAGGCAAGCCAAGTGGAGCAGTCTGTGGTCTTTATCAAATGATAATGCAGTACTATAGGAACATTAAGTACATACATGTGATACCTCCCGGCTTGAGACGGAAACTCACAGAATTTTACCCCACTTCACGGCCCTAATGAAATTTGTCCAACCCTCCCATAAAATTGTAAAATTTATATTCCCAACAACATGTTCAACTACCAAAGCACCTTGCAGACCTATAAAGGTAAATCATTTTTTAGTGATCCTGCCATTTAGTATACAAAAGTTTGTATTTATAAGAAAATCAATGAGAGAATTACCATATGAATTAACAGAGAAATCGATGACCCCTGCTTCAGGCAAGTAATCTAGATTATCAGAAACACGAATATCAAAATCACCATACAAGCATATAAGTGAATCAGTTTGATATGTATTTGGCATATAAGTGTATCGAAAAAGTTGTTTACCGGTACATCAATTTGACGTGTTGAGTTCTGTGGCGGTAGGTAACAGATACATGAGTAGAATGTTTACCATTAATTCTACTAATAAACTTCAACCAGGGTATGCCTTCAAATTCATCATCAATTACAGTGAAGCTAAAATCTTTTAAAAGCATTTCACTAATTAAAACCCCAATACCACCAGAGCCATATTAAGCTCTGCTATGCAGATCTTGCTTATTATGGCCAACCCATTTAAAACCATCTACTAAAATAGGTTGTTCACCTTTTAAATGTGTCTCAGCAACACCTAACGTTTCTATTCCACTATATATAATACAACGTTCTCTTTAATAGCTTATAGTTATGACATCGGGTCTTTGTTCCAGTTAGTAACATTCCACAACCCGCATGACACTTAGCGTCTTCGTGTATTGACCTGATACTGCATTCTTTTGTTCGGAGAATCTCTCCGAAGCAAACAAAATGAATAGCTTCACACCTTCTATAAGCATGACAAATTGGAAAACAGAAAAGCGAAAAAAAGCTTTTAAGTATTTCAGTATTAAATGGAATTGCATTCATGTGGAACAATTTTACATCTCGCGACTAATGTTTTCTATAAATTATATATGTATTCATGTAATGCATCGTTGAAGCATTAGGTTTTGATCTCGAACATTTTTTTTTTAATAACTTTTAATGTTATGTTATTCTGATATTTGATATCCCCCCAAGGAATTATTCCATATTCTAATGCAATTTAGGAAGGCCTGCATTCTTATTGGTGGAGTCATTAAACATTGGCAGTGTATTAATATGTTTATACCGTCGCAAATTTCACACGGTTCAGGTAAAACACTTATCCTGATGGGTGAAAAATATAACATGTAAAATAATATTCTGACGAAGGTCAGTGTTTGGACGAAACTAGCAGATAATAAATTCTATCACTATCCGGCATTGGTCGTGTGTCCTACTGGCCTTTTATATTTGTTATGTAAATAAGTCAAAATAAATCAAGATATCGGCCTTAAGTATGGACTGACATTTGTTCCGTTTGTTCTGTGTGTTTTTACTTTGATATGTTCCAAGTGTGAAAAGATTCAACAACACAAAATTAAAATCTTGTTTAAAAAATGTTTCTCTTTGTTATCTACCCTGATATCGATTTGGTTATGAAAAATAATTTAAATGTGAATTTTATGGTATTATTGATTTTGAGTAAAATAATATACGTTAAAAAACCTCTGATTTTTGCATGAATTTCCCTTAAAAAATCATTCAACTCCCACAATGAGATCCTGAACATATCACATATATGAAAGTATGATATATATGATACAGTATCCGTATTCTGCAGAAGACAAGCCAAGTGGAGCAGTCTGGGGTCATTTATCGGCCCTATAGGAACATGAAGCATTATATATATTATACAGTATACATATTCTGCAGAAGGCAAGCCAAGTGGAGCAGTCTGGGGTCATTAACCAGCCCTATAAGAACATAAAGTATGATATGTATTATACAGTATACACATTCTGCAGAAGGCAAGCCAAGTGGAGCAGTCTGGGGTCATTAACCAGCCCTATAAGAACATAAAGTATGATATGTATTATACAGTATACATATTCTGCAGAAGGAAAGCCAAGTGGAGCAGTCTGGGGTCATTAACCAGCCCTATAAGAACATAAAGTATGATATGTATTATACAGTATACATATTCTGCAGAAGGCAAGCCAAGTGGAGCAGTCTGGGGTCATTAACCAGCCCTATAAGAACATAAAGTATGATATGTATTATACAGTATACATATTCTGCAGAAGGGAAGCCAAGTGGAGCAGTCTGGGGTCATTAACCAGCCCTATAAGAACATAAAGTATGATATGTATTATACAGTATACATATTCTGCAGAAGGCAAGCCAAGTGGAGCAGTCTGGGGTCATTAACCAGCCCTATAAGAACATAAAGTATGGTATGTATTATACAGTTTACATATTCTGCAGAAGGCAAGCCGAGTGGAGCAATCTGGGGGTCATTAACCAGCCCTATAGGAACATGAAGTGTGGTATATATTATACAGTATACATATTCTGCAGAAGGCAAGCCAAGTGGAGCAGTCTGGGGTCATTAACCAGACCTATAGGAACATGAAGTGTGGTATATATTATACAGTATACATATTCTGCAGAAGGCAAGCCAAGTAGAGCAGTCTGGGGTCATTAACCAGCCCTATAGGAACATGAAGTGTGGTATATATTATACAGTATACATATTCTGCAGAAGGCAAGCCAAGTAGAGCAGTCTGGGGTCATTAACCAGCCCTATAGGAACATGAAGTGTGGTATATATTATACAGTAACCATATTCTGCAGAAGGCAAGCCAAGTGGAGCAGTCTGGGGTCATTAACCAGCCCTATAGGAACATGAGGTGTGGTATATATTATACAGTATACATATTCTGCAGAAGGCAAGCCAAGTGGAGCAGTCTGGGGTCATTAACCAGCCCTATAGGAACATGAAGTGTGGTATATATTATACAGTAACCATATTCTGCAGAAGGCAAGGCAAGTAGAGCAGTCTGGGGTCATTAACCAGCCCTATAGGAACATGAAGTGTGGTATATATTATACAGTAACCATATTCTGCAGAAGGCAAGCCAAGTAGAGCAGTCTGGGGTCATTAACGAGCCCTATAGGAACATGAAGTGTGGTATATATTATACAGTAACCATATTCTGCAGAAGGCAAGCCAAGTGGAGCAGTCTGGGGTCATTAACGAGCCCTATAGGAACATGAAGTGTGGTATATATTATACAGTAACCATATTCTGCAGAAGGCAAGCCAAGTGGAGCAGTCTGGGGTCATTAACCAGCCCTATAGGAACATGAAGTGTGGTATATATTATACAGTAACCATATTCTGCAGAAGGCAAGCCAAGTGGAGCAGTCTGGGGTCATTAACCAGCCCTATAGGAACATGAAGTGTGGTATATATTATACAGTAACCATATTCTGCAGAAGGCAAGCCAAGTGGAGCAGTCTGGGGTCATTAACCAGCCCTATAGGAACATGAAGTGTGGTATATATTATACAGTAACCATATTCTGCAGAAGGCAAGCCAAGTGGAGCAGTCTGGGGTCATTAACCAGCCCTATAGGAACATGAAGTGTGGTATATATTATACAGTAACCATATTCTGCAGAAGTCAAGCCAAGTGGAGCAGTCTGGGGTCATTAACCAGCCCTATAGGAACATGAAGTGTGGTATATATTATACAGTAACCATATTCTGCAGAAGGCAAGCCAAGTGGAGCAGTCTGGGGTCATTAACCAGCCCTACAGGAACATGAAGTGTGGTATATATTATACAGTAACCATATTCTGCAGAAGGCAAGCCAAGTGGAGCAGTCTGGGGTCATTAACCAGCCCTATAGGAACATGAAGTGTGGTATATATTATACAGTAACCATATTCTGCAGAAGGCAAGCCAAGTGGAGCAGTCTGGGGTCATTAACCAGCCCTATAGGAACATGAAGTGTGGTATATATTATACAGTATACATATTCTGCAGAAGGAAAGCCAAGTGGAGCAGTCTGGGGTCATTAACCAACCCTATAGGAACATGAAGTGTGGTATATATTATACAGTAACCATATTCTGCAAGCCAAGTGGAGCAGTCTGGGGTCATCAACCAGCCCTATAGGAACATGAAGTGTGGTATATATTATACAGTAACCATATTCAGCAGAAGGCAAGCCAAGTGGAGCAGTCTGGGGTCATCAACCAGCCCTATAGGAACATGAAGTGTGGTATATATTATACAGTAACCATATTCAGCAGAAGGCAAGCCAAGTGGAGCAGTCTGGGGTCATTAACCAGCCCTATAGGAACATGAAGTGTGGTATATATTATACAGTAACCATATTCTGCAGAAGGCAAGCCAAGTGGAGCAGTCTGGGGTCATTAACCAGCCCTATAGGAACATGAAGTGTGGTATATATTATACAGTAACCATATTCTGCAGAAGGCAAGCCAAGTGGAGCAGTCTGGGGTCATTAACCAGCCCTATAGGAACATGAAGTGCGGTATATATTATACAGTATACATATTCTGCAGAAGGCAAGCCAAGTGGAGCAGTCTGGGGTCATTAACCAGCCCTATAGGAACATGAAGTGTGGTATATATTATACAGTAACCATATTCTGCAGAAGGCAAGCCAAGTGGAGCAGTCTGGGGTCATTAACCAGCCCTATAGGAACATGAAGTGTGGTATATATTATACAGTAACCATATTCTGCAGAAGGCAAGCCAAGTGGAGCAGTCTGGGGTCATTAACCAGCCCTATAGGAACATGAAGTGTGAAGTGTGGTATATATTATACAGTAACCATATTCTGCAGAAGGCAAGCCAAGTGGAGCAGTCTGGGGTCATTAACCAGCCCTATAGGAACATGAAGTGTGGTATATATTATACAGTAACCATATTCTGCAGAAGGCAAGGCAAGTAGAGCAGTCTGGGGTCATTAACCAGCCCTATAGGAACATGAAGTGTGGTATATATTATACAGTAACCATATTCTGCAGAAGGCAAGCCAAGTAGAGCAGTCTGGGGTCATTAACGAGCCCTACAGGAACATGAAGTGTGGTATATATTATACAGTAACCATATTCTGCAGAAGGCAAGCCAAGTAGAGCAGTCTGGGGTCATTAACGAGCCCTATAGGAACATGAAGTGTGGTATATATTATACAGTAACCATATTCTGCAGAAGGCAAGCCAAGTGGAGCAGTCTTGGGTCATTAACCAGCCCTATAGGAACATGAAGTGTGGTATATATTATACAGTAACCATATTCTGCAGAAGGCAAGCCAAGTGGAGCAGTCTGGGGTCATTAACCAGCCCTATAGGAACATGAAGTGTGGTATATATTATACAGTAACCATATTCTGCAGAAGGCAAGCCAAGTGGAGCAGTCTGGGGTCATTAACCAGCCCTATAGGAACATGAAGTGTGGTATATATTATACAGTAACCATATTCTTCAGAAGGCAAGCCAAGTGGAGCAGTCTGGGGTCATTAACCAGCCCTACAGGAACATGAAGTGTGGTATATATTATACAGTAACCATATTCTGCAGAAGGCAAGCCAAGTGGAGCAGTCTGGGGTCATTAACCAGCCCTATAGGAACATGAAGTGTGGTATATATTATACAGTATACATATTCTGCAGAAGGAAAGCCAAGTGGAGCAGTCTGGGGTCATTAACCAACCCTATAGAAACATGAAGTGTGGTATATATTATACAGTAACCATATTCTGCAGAAGACAAGCCAAGTGGAGTAGTCTGGGGTCATTAACCAGCCCTATAGGAACATGAAGTGTGGTATATATTATACAGTAACCATATTCTGCAGAAGGCAAGCCAAGTGGAGCAGTCTGGGGTCATTAACCAGCCCTATAGGAACATGAAGTGTGGTATATATTATACAGTAACCATATTCAGCAGAAGGCAAGCCAAGTGGAGCAGTCTGGGGTCATTAACCAGCCCTATAGGAACATGAAGTGTGGTATATATTATACAGTAACCATATTCTGCAGAAGGCAAGCCAAGTGGAGCAGTCTGGGGTCATTAACCAGCCCTATAGGAACATGAAGTGTGGTATATATTATACAGTAACCATATTCTGCAGAAGGCAAGCCAAGTGGAGCAGTCTGGGGTCATTAACCAACCCTATAGGAACATGAAGTGTGGTATATATTATACAGTAACCATATTCTGCAGAAGGCAAGCCAAGTGGAGCAGTCTGGGGTCATTAACCAGCCCTATAGGAACATGAAGTGCGGTATATATTATACAGTATACATATTCTGCAGAAGGCAAGCCAAGTGGAGCAGTCTGGGGTCATTAACCAGCCCTATAGGAACATGAAGTGTGGTATATATTATACAGTAACCATATTCTACAGAAGGCAAGCCAAGTGGAGCAGTCTGGGGTCATTAACCAGCCCTATAGGAACATGAAGTGTGGTATATATTATACAGTAACCATATTCTGCAGAAGGCAAGCCAAGTGGAGCAGTCTGGGGTCATTAACCAGCCCTATAGGAACATGAAGTGTGGTATATATTATACAGTAACCATATTCTGCAGAAGGCAAGCCAAGTGGAGCAGTCTGGGGTCATTAACCAGCCCTATAGGAACACGAAGTGTGGTATACATTATACAGTAACCATATTCTGCAGAAGGCAAGCCAAGTAGAGCAAACTAGGGTCATTAACCAGCCCTATAGGAAACATGAAGTGTGGTATATATTAAACAGTATACATATTCTGCAGAAGGCAAGCCAAGTGGAGCAGTCTGGGGTCATTAACCAGCCCTATAGGAACATGAAGTGTGGTATATAATACAGTATACATATTCTGCAGAAGGCAAGCCAAGTGGAGCAGTCTGGGGTCATTAACCAACCCTATAGGAACTTGAAGTGTGGTATATATTATACAGTAACCATATTCTGCAGAAGGCAAGCCAAGTGGAGCAGTCTGGGGTCATTAACCAACCCTATAGGAACATGAAGTGTGGTATATATTATACAGTAACCATATTCTGCAGAAGGCAAGCCAAGTGGAGCAGTCTACTGTCTTTCTCAAATCTGATAATCCAGTCCTAAGTATTATACATGCAGTCTCAGTGTGTGTTTTCTTGGCTGTTTTTTTAGCCATTATTTGGTCATATTCGCTGAATGCCATATCATTTTGTCTCCCAATTTTGAGACAAAAAATCCAAATTGAAAGTAAAAAAGAAAGGAAAGGAACAAGAGGGCCAAGATGGCCCTGAATTGATCACCTGAGGATCTTTGCAATGATGAAAAAATTGTCCTCTCGCAAATGCTGATTGAAGATGTTTTTAAGTACTTACTTTCCTTATGTAATTCTATGTAAAAACAAATCTCTACATACAAACTTTAGACCCAGAGGTTGCAGCCACCTAGCTTTGACCACAGGGACTTCAAATGAGCAAACTTGATAGATCAGGGTTAGCAATCATTAATAATAATAATAAAGAACAAGACAACAAGAGGGCCTGTGGATGCTCTACAAGCTAAAATGGCCCTCAAATCATCACTAAATTCCTTTCAATACCGTTTTACAAGTGCAAAACACAACAACACTCTCAACCGAAATTTAAAACCTACAACTCCAAGTTAACAATTTAAAAGAAGATTTTTTAAGATTTCCCTGTAGAAGTCTATGTAAAACATGCATAATCTTTATATCCCTATTAAGTCTTTGTACAACATGTGACCTCTAACGCAGGGCCAAATGTGACCCGACAGGATCACCATTTTAACAGGCTTGGTAAAACATGTGACCCCTGGGGAGGGGCAAAATGTGACCCCAGGATCACCATTTGAACAAGCTTTGTAGAGGACCATAAGATTATAATAAATGCAAAATATTAAACCTCTGTCTCTTGTAGTTTCAGAAGAATGTTTGTTTCAGAAGAATATTTATGTCTATGTAAAATATGCAATTTTTTTCTATACAAACTTTAAAAAAAGTAAACAAAAGAAAAAATGCATCCAAACATGAAATATAATAAAAATGAATAAAAACAACAACTCCAGTGGGATTAATGACTAATCAGAAGTAATTTAAAGATTTTTTCTATGGTGGCCATCTTGGATGTTGTGTTTACCTAATTTTAACAAATTTGAAAAACATTCACCTAAGTTCATCCATTTGCAATTTGGTCAAAGCTGACCAAGCTGTTTCTGTGAAGAAGATTTTTTTAAAAATGTCCCTATATAAGCATGACCTCTAACGCAGGGCCAAATGTGACCCCAGGCCAATTTTAACAGGCTTGATAAGCTCATAGAAAAATAGAAAATGCAAACTATTTAAACCTCTGGCTATTGTAGTTTCTCAGAAAAGTAGATTTTTTAAGTTTTTCCGTATACAAGTCTATGTAAAACATGTGACCCTTTGGGCAGGGCCAAATGTGACCCCAGAGTCACCATTTGAACAAACTTGGTAAAGGACCAGAAGCTTATAGTAAATGCAAAATATCAAACCTCTGGCTCTTGTAATTTCCGAGAAGAAGATTTTTAAAAAAAAAACACTATATAAGTCTATGTAAAACTGTGACCCCCCATTTGAACAAACTTAGCAGAAGACCATAAGCTGATGCTACATGTAATACATGAGAACTCTGTGCCCAGTGGTTTCAGAAAAGATTTTTTTTTAAAGTTTTTTCCTATATGTCTATAAAAACATGCAAAATCTCAATATACAAACTTTGGACCCCCAGGGCATGGCCATTTTTCACCTCTGGGACTTCATTTCAACAAATTTGATAGTCTGGGCATTGGCGATCATTTTAAAAGGAAACACGTTGAAATCTGTCCAGTGGTTCTTGAGAAAAATATATATGGTAATGGCGGCCATCTTGGATGTCACACTGACCTAATTTTAACAAATCTAAAAAGCATTCATCTAAGGATCATCCATGTGAAGTTTGGTCAAAATTGGCCAAGCAGTTTCTGAGGAGAAGTCGTTTGAAGAAAAGTTAATGACGATGCCGACGACGACGGACGGACGAAGAGTGACTCAATAGATCACCTTGAGCCTTCTGCTCAGATGATCTAAAAAGTAGTGAAAGAAGTACAAAACACTTTTAAACGCTTCTGCTGACCTTGGTTTACTGTAAACAGAATGGATGGTCAGCCTCACAGACGATAATATTATGATCGCCATTCAGTGTTCCATTTTTTAACTCAATGTTTTCAGTCACAAGTTTAGCAACTACATTATAAACATGATAAAGCAATGAATTCTTCGACCATATACTATATTACGAGGGTCATTCAATAAGTTCTGTCACTAACGCGTTTTAACAATTATGTGCTTGTTGAGAGTGTTGATGTTTGGTACCAAATGAACGAGAGTTTCACTACCATTCCATTGATGGTAAAAGGAATGCTGTATTTTTTGTGTGACGAAAGTTATGGAACATTTAATACAGATCACTTATACATACTGAGGCATTTTCGTCCTGAGTTTTTTCAGGTATGTTAATTGTTACTTTTTTAAATGCCTGTTTCTCTTTAAGTACTTGTCGAAGACCTTTGAAATTTCTCATACATTACCAATTATATCTGTGCATTACAAGATTCAGAATTTAAGCATGGTACATGAAAAGACATTGTCTTAGAAATTAACATTATAAGCTAACATGTAAAATTAATTTAATGATAAATGGACATTAAGTGGAAGGGCAGACTTCTGAAATAGCGTTTTTGGATGATCAATATTTTCACTAAACATTGTACCAAATTATACAATAATGTGTTGAATATGAAATTTAAACACTAAAGGACCAGGATTTGTAAAAAAATATGAAAACATATTAATACTATGAGAATAATTACGACATTTAAAAGATATTATAACATTTCTGTAAACAAGATGAAGAAAATCAGTGTTATTTCTGCTAAAATTAAGGGATATGCATTCACTCATATCTGGTTTGCAACAAGACCTTTCCGAATTCTCGACAATCATTTTCATGGATTATGGGCGAATAACAAGAGATGGCGTACAAGAAAATTTAAAAGCATAGAATTATTCAAATAGTTTTTACAACATTTTGTAACAAGGACATTTTCAGAGATGCCAGTATCCAAAAGGCGTGGTAGGGGGAGGTAATTCAGGGGTATACATAACCGGATTTTTTTGATTTTTGTTGTGGAATTTAAGAGAACGAACCTAGAAGTACTATAAATACACTACTTTATCTCAGTGTAATATCCAGTTCAAAGTATATATGCCTAGTGACAGAACTTTTTGAAGCACCCTCGTATATAGATAAAATTTGATATGAGGTCAAACTATTCATTGAGGTCATGTTTATTTACTGAATACTCTATCAGATACTAATACGGAGTTCAAACCAACGTGTACTGACCCAGTATTATATGTAATTGCTATAAAATCTTAAACTTTAATATGACCACACACTCAAACTTATATAAAAGCAATTGTGATGAATTGCCCATAGGGTTAAAGGGACTGGAGGCAGTCTGGAACACTAATGGGTGTCAATCCAAATATGAGTAAAACCATCGCAATGTGTTTCATTTGCATAGGCAATGTACATATACACTAAACTTATAATTTAATTATTGTTAACGAAACAGTTTGTCTGGAAAACCTGAAGATTCTGCTACTTTTTGGAGCTTTAAGGCTATAATAAATTCTTAATGCCGTTGCATAGTAAACCTTCTCGCCTCTCACCGCTGTGGGTTCAAATCCCACTGGGAGCTCAACTTGTAAGTGAGAAACTGTTGATTCTTACGGATGGCGGGAAGTATAGAGTACTGGTTCTACACAATCGATCATCATATATGGCCTAAAATGTGCTAAAAATGATGTAAAACACCATTCAAACAAACAAATCTTCTTTATTTAATAACATGTACAAGTGCTATCAATACCAACCATGTATGAGTTTATATTGATGATTTAATGACAAAAATACACTGAATCTTCGTGTTTTTCAGTCCAAACATTTTTAAAACTAATAATTCAACCAAACTTAGTAATTATGCAGCTTATTTAATGCAAGAGTATAGTTTATATAAAGCTGAAGCACATTATGAGGGTTTTCTCTCGTTTTTGTATTCACACCGATCACCATTCCAGATCACCTCCAGTCCCTTTAGTATACCCACTCACTTGAAACTTATGTAAAAGCAATTGTACAGGGATAACTTCCATAAGTACAGCACTTCATGCTGAAGTACTGGCCATCAATGTTCCACATAATAACCATAATATACTATTACAACCCCATGTCACATCAGTTTGATATTCAGTTATTTCAAAAATAGTGTTCTGACACATCATGTGAATATTGCTATGCAAATCATGACACAGGCATTTATGTTTTATGTATATTGAATGATTTAAACATATTTTATTGCCAATATTTTACATAGAGTGATATCAAAATATTATAATGACAAATGGTTAGGGTAACAAGTTTTACCAACTTTAGGCAAAAAAAGAAAATCTGTGTTTCCGTTGGCCCGACCGACCCTATTTTTAAGGGGCCGACCCTAAACCTTTTAAGGAAAAAAAAATTAAAAAAAAAAAAAGATTAAATTTGTTCTGAACAATGATTTAACGCAATATATCGAGGTAAACTGACATCACAGAGAAACTTTCAGTTGTATCATCACCTTCTATGGGATTTATGAGATAAATATATGTAAAATCTCGCAATATCTTGCTCCAAAAAAAAAAGAAAAAGAAAAAGAAAAAAATGCCTACCGACCTACCCTATATTTTTTAGAGCATGCAATAGGAAACACACCTAAAAAATTGTTTGGCCTTAGATTAAACCCGTCCCGTTCCATGTATATATGCCTATGTGTTCTATACCACTAATTTTCTTATTTTACCTCATACATTTTAAATCATTCCTAGTATATCAATGCTGCATTGCTGGTCCAAAATATAAGAATCATTCATTGTTAATCTGACCCATAACTGTTTTAATCTCCATCACGGCTCTGCCG